>JAULAV010001171.1:0-73013 GCA_030789695.1 Scilla litardierei
CGCCCCGACCACCGAGAAGCCCCCGCTCCGAACTGCCACCCTCCGATGGCCTCCGCCACCGCCCGCAAGACCCCCGCTCCCTCTCTTCCGCTCTCATGCTCTCGCTCCCCAACATTCGCCGTCGCCTCTTGAAGCCTCCGAGAGCACCTCCTGCTCTTCTCCGATCGACGTCGCTCCTCCGCCTACCACCGGAGAGCCACCGTGAACCCCGAGAGCTCCACGCCGCTTCTCCCGATCGCCGTCGCCCGAAGTCGCCCAAAGCATGTCGGAACGCCGAACCCACGCCGCCGCTTGACTCCGTCACCCCCGCTCCCTCGCCTGAGACCCTTGACCGCCGCTCGCCACCACCTCTCCGACGTCGTGGCCGTCACTTCAAGTCGCCGCCGCCATCAACCCCCGACCCCGTCGCCAGCGAACACGACGAAGGCCCCCGCATGCACGTAACGAAGGTAAGGGTAAATTACGAACGTAATTTCGTAAATACGAAAACGTATTTCGTATATATGTAATTTTAATTAATTATTAAATGGGTTTTATGTTATTAAATTCATAACTAATTATATAGAGATCAGAAAAATGTGAGGCTAGGCTCAGAAAATCAGAAACGATGTTCTGGACCCAATGGCACTAGTTTCGTCTCAATCGGACGCTTGGTTTATCCAGAATTAATTTTTAAGCCTAAAAGTTAAATACGTGATTATCGTTCAAAAATCCATAACTTGTTATTTTCACGTACACCAATACGTAAGAAAAATATATGTTAAAGTACTCTCTGAGACGGCCATTTTGACAGTTCATTTGCAACTTTCCGATCCCAATTGCACCCAGAAGAAATGTTTGAATAATTACGTCAGAAATTGAAAAATAATTTTTAAATTATTTTTGAGCTCTTAAAAATTATAAAAATTTATATAAACTTCAGAAAAATATTTCCTCCTACAATAAAATTATTTTCCTTATAACTAGGCTATAGAAAAATTTAGAACGCTTTTCGGTAACGTTTCAACTAGTTTAGAAAATCAAAACGATCAGGTTAAATAGGTAGAAAATAGGTGTTCTGTAACCGATTGTTCTTGTGTTTTGCAGGTACAAATTCTTGTGCACCAGCTTCCGTGGAAGTCTTAGAACCAGTTCCGGCTTGCTACGTCGATCCCGAAATCTGTAAGTCACGACTAATTCTAAAATTAGAAAATTAGTTAGTGTCCTCGTATGTATTTAGGACATCACTATATCCTTAGAACGGCTACTTGACTTGAACCGAACTAGAAATCTAATCTAATAGGAAATTAATCAACTACAGATTACTTTGCCAACTTTTAACTTTGGTGGTTGTTAAACACAAACATCAACTTGGATAAATTGTGTACTACCGAAACTACCACCCTTAAACCAACAGTTTTTGTATTCCATGTTTGTTGGACTTGTCTTTATCCTCAGTTCACTTTGGCACAGTCTGCTTTGGAAAGAATGTCTGGCTTTCTGGTTTTCAATAAGAAAGTCAACCAGTTGACTTGGTTTGACTAGCAACATGTGGAATAGCTTGAATCTTATGGAAATATCGTGTGGAACATCTCGTGGAACATCGTGAAAGGAACATGTACATAGAACACTTGACACTTCACTGGGGTTTTGGGGTAACTCATAGTTTGAGAGAGTATGGGAGTGACTGGAGTTCAATCTTCCCGTCCTGCTGCCTGGGTTTCGGCATCCCGTCCTGCTGCCTGGGTTTTGGCAAAATACATGTCCTGCTGCCTGTGTTTTTGGCATTCGTCTGGGTCGCGCCCAGGCAAGAGATGGACTTGATGGTCACATATTGTACTCTCCGACTTGAGTCACGTAGTGTAGTTACTTTTGCACAGTCACTTTTACTTTACACACTTCTGCACCGTCACCTTTCCTTTACACGTTCCATGCACGTTACTTACTACACTTGTACAGTCACCAGTACTTTACATGTCGTACTTTTAGCTACAGCAGTAGTATGTTTCACTTGCCTAGCCTACTTTACACAGTACAGTGGTTCTATCCTTCAGTTCAGTTTGCCTTTACTTTTCAGTTATGTACAGTTGTTGCTCAGTACTTTACTTTTCACTCTGACCTACTTGTACGTAGTTACTTTTATCATACTTGAGCACTGCTCCTTTTCTATATTTAGAATTGTTGTGACTTACCTACGGTTCCATCTCCGTGGCACCGCAGACGACGTACAGATGAAGATAGATGCTCCTGAGCTAATAGCGCCAAAAGTTCAACTGCAGCTTCCAGAATTATATTTCAGTGTTGTGTACTTTATTCTTTCATGTATACTCGTTGGGACATCTTGTACAGTATGGAATGTAATAATTGGACACTATTTGAGTATTTTTGTACATCTCTGCATCGTGGCTATTTTGTTTTCACTGGTAACCTGCAGGACCTACGCAAATATCAAATAAGTAACGGGCCCCCAGGAGCAGGTCGTTACAGTTATGAACATGTGAAAGCGTACACGTGCAACAGGTAAGGTGTACAACAATGATATACAATATAAAAGAACCATAGTAAAGAAACACAAGTAAACAACGCATAAATTTACCATTGCTACAAGAGTAATAAGGATTAACAATTAATTCATTGGTTAGCATTTTGGAACCCGGATAAATCTTAGGACCTTAAGGAGTCGGACTTCACCCAGGGTGGATGAAAAGTGGTACCCCAACCAGCAACACGGGCACCGGAGGGGGGCCTCTCGCAACTCTATGCCCGAACGGTGCAAGGCACTAGAGTGAGACCTGCTCGGTTTTTCTATCGGACAAACGGAGTAAACCATCAATTACCGTCATGGTGCATCACGGGTACACCATCGGCCTCTCCAACCCTTTCAACTCGCCCTTCCGGGAGTGATACAGCGGGTGAGAATTCATATCATCTGTCCGCTCCTTAACTCCTTTAATTTACTTGTGTTTCTCCCAAACCCCATGTCACCCTCCTTTAAGAGGACTTAGTCATTTTCATGAAACATGATACTTTCCATTTCTTTTCTTTCCACAGTTCATCACATATTTGGGACATGCATCGCCTTATGCATTCCCTTTCTCATTTCTCATAATATACATGAAACATATAACCATATTCGCATCATCATTTGCATGTGCCAAGAACATAAACCACATATCACCATGTAACAGAAATAATTAAGAACATTAGCGGTAAGTTTAACATCAAAAAGAGCTTAAAACAACATTCAAATCCTTCAACTTGCTGGAAAAGCAGAACAATTAGATTAATAAGCACATTACTCCATAATTTTGTATCAAACATGCATATATAATAAAATTGAAAATTGTAGATATAGTTGTTCTGGATTCACCTATTAAATATCAGGAAGAAATTTGAACTGAGTGATTTATGATGAATTGTTTGGTAAGACCTGACGAATCTGTTTTTCAGACAGATTCTAAGGGCTGTAAAGATGGCTAGTTTAGGACATGTTACAGCTAGAATCTAGAAAATGTACACGCAGGGAAAGTTTTAGAAAAAGTTGTTATCTTTCCAACGAGACTAAAATCATCAATTTCTATGGAGTATGCATGGACTGATCTGCGTTTTGCCAAACTGTGTACAGACTGGATGAAATTCCGACAAGTTGTAAAGATGGAATTTTCAGTCCTAATTACAGTCCGAATTAGTAAAAGTTTACAACGTGAAAGTTATAGGTATCAGTCTAATCTTTAAGCCATAAATATTTCAGAGCAAACGCAATTCTAGATTGGGAGGACTAAGCAAAACAATCAGCATATAAATCTACCCAGATTTGCTCACCGCACAAAACCACCCAAAACGCAGGATTGCTCACCGCACACAACCATACAAACGCAGGATTGCTCACCGCGCACAACCATACAAAACCCAGAGTTGCTTACCGCGCACAACCATACAAAACTCAGGATTGCTCACCGCACAAAACCATACAAACTCAGGATTATCATAAGAAAAGGTAAACCCACAACAACGACAACCATGAAACTAAGTATGCAACTCTAATACTAGTTGGAGATGGAATCCTACCTCAGGGGTGATGAGAGATAAGGGGGGTAGCCGAAATCCCTATGGCTCCTCCTTCTTCAAACCCTTTCTCCTTCTGTAATTCCTTCTTCTCCTCCATAGGCTCCCAGAATGAGCAACAGCGCCCAAACAACTACATGGATGCTACATGAGTGTGCAGAGTGAGGGTGGCGTAGCCCTATGGGTGCTCAGTCCCCCTAATGTCTAAGAGAGAGCAAAGGGAATGGATGAATTCGGTCTGATCTTTGGAAAGAGAGTAAGTGAATAAAACATTCTCTCTAATTCCTAGAGTAGCCACCTCATCTCCATAAAATCCTCTAAGCATGCCAACAAGCCTTGGGTTAGGTAAGGATCAAAGAGCTATTGACACATCAAAGGTGGAGGTGTCACTTAGGTAAAATTAGGATTTGTCTTTTAGAAAAATAATTATACACACTTAATACACTTGCAATACTTACTCAACAAGACATTAGTATTCCACCCATATATTTCATTTAATAAAATCATGTCATACAAATTACTTAAAAATAATTTTTAGCTTTACAAAATTAAATAAAATACATAAGGACTCCCAAAAATTTATACGCATATATATACGTCCAAGAATGTGTATTAATACACGTATATGAATTTTGGGGTCATTACATCCTACCCACCTTAAAATAAAGTCCGTCCTCGGACTTTCCAACTCAGGACATAGCTAAGGGTGAATAGAGATATATATGGTCAATCTACCTCAAACTTATATATAAACACATTCATATATCAACACTTATATCATTTCACAGTACACGCATTCATGGTTTTGTACAAACATACACATGCATATCTATATATAGATATAGACATACAACCATGTATGTCTCCTAGCATATATCCAAGCACACATTTACATGTCACCACATAAAGTCTCATGCAACAATATCAATTCATACAGATACTCACCTAATGATATATCTATCCAAACACCTGTGTAAGCGTATCCACTTATAGCCAGACATGCAACCATATATATCTTCCAGATATATATATATATATATATATATATATATATATATATATATTTTTTTTGAAAACCCAGAAAAATCCCCAACCCCCTCCCCCCTGCCTTCGGCTTTTTTTTAAGGAGGGTAAGGCGAGAGCCCGGTCGAGACTATGCAAACTGGGGGGAAACCGCCGTGCCCCCAACGGCCCCCGGGTTAGTCCGAGAGGGGAGATGTAGCCCCAGGGTAAATAATTCCACAACAAATTCCACAATAATTACCAAGTCACGGCGGCCATAGGCCTCGAACCCCGCACCCCTTGGCTTTGGAGCGGAATGACTTACCACTGGAACACCCTCTCGTGGGCTATATATATATATATATATATATATATATATATATATATATATATATATATATATATATATGAAAATTTTCAAATGAGAACATTTCGCACCGTGCGAAAATGTTTTTATCTTTTTTTTTGAATTTTTTTTTCAAAAATTATTTTTTCCACCCTCATTATATGTTGTTATACCCCCCTCAAAAAATAATGGTTGAGAAATAATGTCATTTGGCCTTCGATCAAGCCATTTCATCAAATTCGCACGTTTTGAGACCGTTAAATTTGTAACGGGTGGATGTGTGCTCTAATGCCCAACGGGTTCATCCATTATTTTCCCTGAGGTATATAATTGTATGGATTAAACATCAAAAAAAGAATTTTTGAAAAAAAAATTCAAAAAAATAAAAAAAAAGTTTTCGCACGGCTTTCGCACGAGATTTTTCGCACCCGAAGATTGCCCTATATATATATAATAGTCATAACCCGTGCCCGCGGGCACGGGTCATTTAAGATTCCCCTCGCAAAATATTTGTTCCCCAAAAAATTATTTCCACAGCCAAAATTGCATGGAACAAAAATTAGCGTAAAAATTTTTAGCGGCACGGGCGCCTTCGACGCGAAACAACAAATTTGGCGCAGGCACCTTCGACCTGGAACAACAATTTCGGCGCAGACGACTTCGGTGTGGAACAAAAATTTCGACACGGGTGCCTTCGGTGGGGAACAACAATTTCGGCATAGAACAACAAATTCGGCGCAAGAGTTGTTATTTAGTTCTCTTAAAAATTTTAGTTCCTCTTAAAATTTAGTTTTCCTAAATTTAGTTCTCTCCAGATTTAACACGTGCCCAAAAGACACGGTTCATTTAAAATATTCTCCCCTCAAAATCTTAAATCCCCTAATTTTAAATGAACGACAATAATTAAAACATAATAATTGTTACGTAGGTCCCCCAAAAAGTTTAGTTACCCACAAAATTTAGTCCCCCCAGGAAATTTAGTTTCCCCATTGTTGTTTAGTTCCCCAAAAGTAACAGATAAACTGAGAAGTTGCAAGGATACAAAGAAAAAGAAGGGGTACTAATCAATCAACTACAGCTTAAGAGAGATATCCCTTTTTGGTTTTCTCAAGGGATTACGTGACATAAGTTAGAAAAAAATCCCACTATTGAGATTTGACATTTTCATTCAAAAGTGGATCAATTTCCGAGGCACCACAATAAATTACCCAAGTATATCAACAAATAACGGGAGATTAGAGCCCCGACTCGTTTTACTCGATCATTTATTATCATATCATCATAATCCACATCATAACTACTAATTACATCCCAAAAAATCTAGAATGAAGAGAAAAGCAATAGAGAATTTTTAAAGAAAAAAAGATGGATGGTTAAAACTCCTAAGACGTCTATCCAATCTCATCGGCGTTCCCCTTCCACTACGTTTGGGTAGAGCACCTGATGAATGTTCGACAGCACTACCAATAGATATTGTGATAAAAAAATAGTAGCTTCACGAACTCCTCCTCATTCCACACCACCAAATGTGTCTTATGATAATCCTGGTCTTCTTGTTGTCACTCAACATATTCCCAGCCAACTCCAACACCTAATACAAAACACCACAAATTCAAATTTTCATTCAGACCCAGATTAAGAAAAGCACAGAACCCCAACCATATATGAGAAAGATCAAATTTTGATTGAAAAAAGTCGGATTTTTCAAACAAACCTCGTCAGCAAAGTACTTGAGGAGGATGACAAAGAGGTAAATAGGGCATCGGGGCCGTGTGATATGGCTGCAGGCTCAAGGTGAAGAATCCTCCACAAAATTGACGGCAGCCTTTCTTTTTCTCTATTCTCTCTTTTTTTACCCTTGATTTTTTTGATTGTTATTGCCAATACAAATTTGGGTCTACAAATTTGGGTCTGTAGTTCTCTTAATTTTGCTTTCCATAGCTTAAATTTTATATTGTGATTACGTTGATTTTTTGATATCTACAAAGGGATGTTTATGCTAGGACAATGTGCAAGAAATCCTCAGCCTGGTAGGAAAGGATCAGATAATATAGCATAATTTTATATCATAATTTTATAGTGATTTTTTATTAATTCAAGTTTTTAATACTTATTGACAATGTTTGATTTTGTAGACTATGCTTTGAATGTAGGATCCTAAGGTTCAAATCATCAGTATCTCATATTTTCCCTTTTAGAAATAAGGAACAACACTTCATCAAAGTGAAGTACCATATCAATATATATAGCCTTTTATTATCCCCAAAAGTTCCTTTTTCTCTCCTATTCTCTGAACCAAAAAAGAAGCTTTTTCAAAAAAAAAGTCATACATATTCCAGATTACACCTTTTACTCAACACCAACTCTCTAAAAAAGATGAAATAATATCATTTTCTCCTTAGTTATGATTGCATTTCTCCTAAAAATCTTCACACCACTCCACAAATCTGAAATGTTAAGCAACGGTTCAAATGTCTATTTTATCAAGAAGAAAATCAATCTTTTTCATGTTCTACTTTGATTTCAGGAGTGTATACAATATAGATGCTGTGCACCAAAAAGGCAGTGTCAAGAAATATTGATGCAAAGCTCTCCAACAATAACAACAACAATCAATCTAAAAGTAGCAGCAACAATCACAGTAAAAGCAGCAACAACAACTTACAATCAACCAAAAATGGCTCCAAGAGCAGCATCAACAAAGGCCAGGCACCACAAACTAAGCCACGATTCAAGGCCTCAAAGCCTTCAAGAACTAATAGAACAACACCAAAAACGAAGCCTGCACCCATCACAGATGTTCATTATCCTACCATTTTAGGTGTTGATCCCTAAGATTTCAATAGAGTAGTGTGATATGTTGCCAAATTTTCAAAAGAGGTCCAATGGATGTAAGCTTTACATACTTTCAAAATGTAAAAGTATCTCATCACTTCACCATACAACAAAAATGTTGGAAAATATATTGTAATAAAAAATATTGACCAAAAAATATATGCTCTGTAGAGCTCCATGAAGTTTGCAGAATGTAATTAGAAAAATATTGGCCATCGTGATGACATTTACAATGTGAGACAGATCTATCATTTACCCCAAACCTATTATCATTAATCTCTAAGTTAAAACTTATGAAAGACAGAATTATATAAAAATGCTTCATGTCTAGTTGAACAGTGAACCCTAACAATGCAAACAAATTTAACAACAGAATAGTTAAGACTCAAATTTGAAGATCTCATACATAACACCTCAAAGATCAAGGATGAACACATTGATTAAACAAAGGCATAAGAAATTGGAAAATGTTGCAATTTTAGAATGCAAACAGGGAAAGGAGTAAGACTAAACACACAAAATCCAAAGTCCAAGGCCATAATATAAATATATCAAACTGGCACATCAAATTCCGTAGTATACATGGATAGAAAACTGTATGATCACACCCACATTATCCTATGATACATCCTTTCGCTATCAATTGGCATGTCCAACACAGCCGAATACATGCATGTCACACAGTTACAAAGATACATCCATATCCACTTTAAAAATAACAGGTTTTGGCACACGCTATGCACATACATGTTATTCTGAAATAGGGCCATCCAATTCTGACATGTATTCTAGGACAGTTGCAACATTTTGCACTATTAAGACTTAAAAAGAAACAACATTCTAAAATATGGTAATGATATATTTCCTGGGATTCCAACCAAACTTCTCAAGTTAAAGGCATAACCGTTACGCCAAAAATTCTTTTTCTTATTCATAAAAATACCATGAATTCCATCTAGAGCCAAAGCAAAAAGCTAAATTTTTGTTCAATATCCTTTTTGTTCCTGGGAAAACAAATCATATGCTAAATTTGATGAGGATTAAAAAAACTTCTAATTGAAGTACAGAATTTTAATGGAAACTCCAAATAATAATTTGCAGCATTAACTTCCTAAATTTCATGCAATATACTAAAAAGCTGCACACTTTCAAAATGTGTGATTTGTGGGATTTATTTGTGAGCCAAACCTCCAAATAATTTATGGGATAAACTTTTATCTGAAATACATCGTCAAAATATGTAATTTTCTAGAATCAGAGTAAATCAGGAAAAACAAAGTCCAAGGCCATAATATAAATATATCAAACTGTGTAATTTTCTAGAATCAAAGTAAATTTTAAAAAACAAAGTCCAAGGACATAATATAAATATATCAAACTTGCACGGCAACCCCTATAGAATACATGCACAGAAAACTGTATGATCACACCCACATTATCCTATGGTACATCCTCTCACTATAAACTGGCATGTCCAATATAGTCGAATACGTGTATGTCACGCAGTTACAACGATACAGCTATATCCACCTTAAAAATACCTGGTTTTGGCATACGCTATGCACATACATGTTATGCTGAAAGAGGGACATCTAATTCTTACATGGATTCAAGGACAGTTGCAACATTTTGCACTATTAAAACTTAAAAAGAAACAACATTCTAAAATGGGGTAATGATATATTGCTTGGGATTCCAAACTTCTCGAGTTAAAGGCACAACCGTTCAACATATGCGTACTAATCTAATTTAACAAATGGTGTCAGCCACAAACACACCTTTGACACAATATATGATATATACATAATATTTTTTCATACACTCTTTAAAAAATGATGAATGTTTCATAAATGATATAATATTGTCAAAATTAGGCTCTTTGGTAAAAGAACAACCCAATATATATTTTCAGGGGCAGACCCACATTACACCGAGGGAAGGTGTCCGCACACGTGGAGCTTTCAAAACGTTTAAATCCTTATAAGGAGTTCAACATTTTTTTAAAAAAAAACTTTGAAAATTTTGTTACAAAGCAAGCAAGCTTGTGCCAATTTGCCTAGCATGTGGGAATTCAGTTCTTGTCCCAAAGGTGTTGTGTTGAACTTCCAACCGTATATTTTCCCATATTTTTTATTTTCTCTATTATAGTGAATCTTAAGAATATAAAGACTAAAATAAGTAGAGATGGTTTAAAAAATTAAAATTACATTTTTTATACTCAAAAACCAAATCACCCACTTCTATCTCTTTGACAATGAATCTTATGTTATATGAAGAATAAAATAGGTAGAAATTAACAAACCATAATTTTAGGGTTATTTAGTACCGGCCCCCTGTGTTTTCTCCAAAATTAGTATCACCCCCTATGGTTTCAATAATTAGTAACACCCCCCCTCTGGCAACGCAAGTTTTTCGCCACAATTAGTATCACCCCCGGTGTTTTCTCCAAAATTAGTATCACCCCCCCTATGGCAGGGGGGTGTTACTAATTATTGAAACCATATGGGGGTGATACTAATTTTGGAGAAAACACAGGGGTCGGTACTAAATAACCCATAATTTTACTTTAAAATATCACATAGTAACACTACAGAATGTATCCAATAACTTAAAGAGTATAGCACATTCCTAATTTAACTGGTTCTTGTTATGAATACAAAATCGTAGCCATACTCTGAATTGGAAAGAAGGAGCAAGTCGCCTCCTAAGCATCTCCTCCAGAAGATTTTGGAACCCGACAGTCAAACATCTAAATGCCTACTTCCGAAGAGCAGTTTTTTTTGTATAAAAGCAATTGTAAATACTTTGTGTATCCAAGCATGAAATATATTCAGGCTTTTAATCATGCATTGCAATGAGCTAATATCAACATTTTATCATTGGAATTCTTTTGGTATTCTTGGCTATTAACTTAGTGTATACTCTTATATGGTGATTCTCGATTCCAAATCAAAAAATATAGAAATAGTGGGGTGTGGCCCTTGTATAAATTGTAGAAGGGAAGTTTATGTTAGGGTAGCATACTTTGCCTATTGGACATTCAGTTTAAGCCCAATGCAAAAATCTTCTGTGACATGTAAGAGTCCAAAGAAGGGGAAAGATGATAGAATTGCTGTAAGCATTGGCATTTGACGCTTCAACACATTTCAAATGCAAAGAAAACTGTGCTGGATAGATAGACATGCGCTGCATTTATATAATGTAAATTACATTTTTTAGCACAAAACATAACAATTTTTTTATAGTCATGTTTGAAAAGGCTACATATAGCTTGATACAATCTCATCACAATAGAAAATCCCACTACTCGAATATGACTGATCAGGCATCTCACACCCAGCCTAGATGCCTCAAATGTCAAAAAACACTCACTCAAATGAACAAAAACAACTCACAATGCCTACATATAGGTTGTCTTTAGGGTGTCTTTAGGACAGAATATGCGTGCATGTTGTTCATGTTTCTAATTTAGCTTTTTCATTGCCAAACATATTAAATCTGGCTTGTTGCTAATAGCAATGATTAGTCCATTTCCAATGATATGTAATTCTCAGTGTTATATACTCCTCCTTGGTACATTCTTAGTAATTTCACTTTGCTATGTGAAGGAAAAAGTAGATGTGAATTCTAGAGGTTCTTTGCCATCCTGTTGTCTGCAGAAAGCATGCATGAGTTTCTGATCCATTGGTAAAAACTCCTTCAGCAAGGACTATGCTTCTTGAATAAAAAATCGCAGCTCACCTACTAATAAAAAAATCATAGGCAGCACAATTTAAAACTAATTAGTCATAACAAATTATTAAAATAAAGGGGGAATGAAAAAAAAGTAGATTACATCCCCCCTAAGCAAGAAGAAAATAGGTAGGTTGATTGTATCATTATAGACCATAAAATGGGGATCATTCTAATTTATGCATCATTCCCATTTATGCATCATTTTGCCATATATCAACTTGCCAATTTATGCATCATTCCTATTGTTTGGGAATGAAAAAAAAAATGATGATTCCAATTTATCAACTTGTTATGTATTAACCTGCCATGTATGCCTCATTCTGCCATATATCAACCTGCCAATTTATGCATCATTCCCATTGTTTGGGAACTAAAAAACAAATGATGATTCCAATTTATCAACCTGCCATGTATGCATCATTCTGCCATGAATCAACCTGTCAAATTATGCATCATTCTACCATGTATCAACCCTGCCATGTATCAACCTCCCTCTATAGTCACTCAACCCATAATTCTGCCATGTATCAACCTGCCAAGTTATGCATCGTTCACATTGTTATCAACCCTGCCATGTATCAACATGCCATTTATCAACATTCCAATTTAAAATGCAGTAAAAAGTTCTATAAAATGCAGTAAAAAGTTGGGATAATAAAAGCTTTCTTCTCACAATTACCTTGCAATTTTAAACTTGTCACCATTAGTTTCATATGCCAATATATCAAACCTTTCAAAATTCACATTTTAATTTACAGAGACCTTATAGTGGATGATGATAGTTGAAACATGCATCACTTAAGTTCAAGATAAAAATTATGTTATACATTTAAAGACTCTCTCCTATTCTCAAATATAGTGATCAAATTCACTTTTTGCAAACAGCCAATAGGAACAATCTTATGGAATATTGGCCACAAAGTGTTATTCTTTATGTTACCGGTTAAATAATAAAATGATTGTCCTAGTTGGAAAAGGAAAAAAAGGAAAACGAAAAGGACTACACATAGTTTGACGGTATCCATATTTCAGCTATGAATATACACCGTAATGCTAACTGACCGTCGACTAATTTTACCAGTTAGTTTGCATCCCAAGATCCCAATTTGAAAATTTCATTATGTATTCCATTTCCATAGGAATCCAACCCATAAGGAAATTTCCAGTGAAGGATATTTAAGGCTCCACATAAGAAAGCAAAATCAAATTATGAGTTCAATAAAAAGAGATGTCTTTAAGGAATATAAGCAAACATCACCTGTGCACTCATAATGAAATGGTCATTGAGGAATATTTGCTGTGAGAAAGAGGATATGTACACATAAGGCAAGTTTTACTGCTCATGGACTTGTTATTTTGCTGCTAGGCCTCTCACAAAGAGTTCATATGCTTCTTATTGATACAATTTATTGATTAGTTTGAAACATATCATGGTCAGTTAGAGACAGACATTAAAAGTTTTTAGGGAAATTGGGAGACCACTTATACATGGTACCACTTGAACCAGATTTTTTGGTATGATTGTATTGAGAAATCTTAAGAAGAGATATTTCTCATATTTCTCTCAAATGGGCAGCCTCAGATTGGAAGCATGTTATGTAAGAAATGGTTTACATTGATATTTGGATAGCTATAGCAGGAAATTTTCACTGAATTTCTAATGGTGTAGTAGAGATACTTAGTATATCCCTTTGGTGATAATATTGAGTCATGTCATGATCATATTTCGAAAGAGTTTGTAAAAAATGATGCATAATCGAACAAAAGATTTAACCAAGACAACTTTCCAGTCTATTCTTATAAATATAAATATAGTCAATTTTCCAAGACATATATGCAATTTCCTAACAGATGTTCCCAACAAATGTTCCCAACAGGTCATAATGAATATAGTCAATTTCCCAGGCCATATAGTCAATTTCAGCTATTCTTATAAACTTCAAAATAGAATTCAAGTAGCAAAATTTACCTCAAGTAGAAATGACATCGAATTATGAAGCTTACAAAAATTCTGGATTGGCAATAAGAAATTTTGGGTTGATAATATATTTTGAAAATAACAAATTCTCCATCTGAATAATAATGTGAGCTATATATGAACATGCATCAAATTCTCTATAGTCCTCATATTATACATGTTACCCGAGTGTTATCTTGTAAATTTATGGATGCCATACTGGACCATATGCTAAAAGATGTTTCAACAGTAAGATTTAAATAAATGTTCAGCTAGATGAATCTTTTAGCTTCTAAAATGCAAGAGAAAAGTACTAAATGGACATGGAAGGATCTGAAAGGTTAAATTAAAAATTCTACATGTTCTTCCATTAAGGTTGAGGAGGGATTAGAAATCCTATTTAGTCTAAAAGACATAAAAATAAGACATGGTCTTCCATGATTCAAACCGATTAATCTTAAGAAAAATTGTTCTTAACCCACAGCTAAATCTAAAATTTTAAACAATCATATAATCAAGTATATAATCCAATAAGGCTTTCATTGATAAACTATCAAGCATGTGGGGGTATATAGCTCTTATGTATTTAGATATTCCCTTCACTCCCCTAATGTGCTGCACAAATAAAGAATATGAAATAATCTTATAAAGGATCATGATTAATATTGGCAACAACAGAGACAGTCGTAATCACTCATCAGGTTCATCTTTAAATCTTCACCAAATGTTATAATCCAAAATTTTAACTAATATTACTCTATATCATTCAAAATTGTAAATAACCACTCAAAATAAACCGTTAAACTCCAAATTCTAATAAATTCTATAAGTCCTAAGATAATTATTAATAAATTGGAATTCAAAATTTGGAATTGTCATATGTGATGGTTCACTCGGTAAATTAGATGAAAACCAATATAAGTTCTGACACAGATTCAAACGTTTCTAAAACATTTGCCAAATTACCCTAAAATTCAACCCTGCAAACAAAAGAAGCAACCTTTGATTCAATAGCATATCTTACATATTAGGGTCTTCCACGGTAACCGATTTCTCGCCGAACCTCGTCAGGTTGTTGGATGAAGATTGTGGTTTCTTGTATTAATGCATCAAGTCTCAAATATTGCCAGGCATTATTATAATGTGATCCATCTAGAAGTTACACACAAATATAGGAGTTCTTTAAAAGGTGGAACGACATCAGTAAAAGAAACTTTTGCAAATTCACATAGCACCAAGGATGAGATCAACATTATTGACACCTCCTAAAAATCAAGTAAAATAGCAAACAAAAAATTACCGAGATGATGTAGTGGATCGATCGAAGCGATTTAAAGATCAAGTCATCGGCCATTGATTTGCAAATCATGGAATCAAACGAAAACAATTCCATGTTGAAAACAGATACACCAGAAAATAACATCAGTCCCTTCAATAGATAAGAATATACTATTCCAGACTGACAATATTATGTAATATTCGAGTTATTTTTACCCCAGTGCCAAAGGCTTGACATGTGGTACCCTTCTGCTTCTGTTTCAGCTCACAGCGTAATTCTTAGGGGCAGATCACAAAGCACATCCGATCCTCTTTCCATAAATAAACACACATAAAAGAAAGAATTTAAACAAACATACCATTCAAATAGATGGACATCGACTTGTTCTGCCACTTGGTTGCTGGAAAGAAGCATAATAATAGCACATATAAGCCAGACGAATACAATGGAACACATCAGTCATTATAAACTAAGGAAGTCATCATAAACTAAGAAAAGGAAACATACACGTAATCTAGGATTAGCACCAATCTGAGGATACTTCAATACAGTCCAGTCAAATACATAATCAAACTGATAGCCTATAGATAAGGTCAACAGGTTATTAAAAAAATGTGAAACATATCGTGATGAGGAAAAATGTTTTTATATGGATAAACACACCGAAATATGTAAGTTACAAAATAGCCAATTAGTAATGACCCATCTCCGTATAAAAGATCTGGAAAAATTTGATAATCTAAAATTTAGCCCAAAATACACTAAAAATCACCAACTCATGATCAAAACAAAATGGGAAAATTTGTTCAAACCTCTGGCCTTCATAATAGTAAAGTAAAAAAATACAGAGTATTATCAAATTTACATTTTACATGGGCTAAACCAAAAACTTGTCAAAAGTATTTTCCAGATAGCCACATTGGAGATCAAATTCTGACAACTTAAAATCATCGCATGAGTCTATATCTTGGCTTGAATACTTTTGTAACAGGTGAAGAAAAATTTCAATTTCAAGATCCTCGGTTAATAATTTACTGGAACATGGAACACTCAATTTTCTTCTCACACCCAATAAGACTTTCCTGTAGGAAGGTGAATCAATATGGGCTTCTTTGCAAGTTTTCATGAATTCATCCCTGACATTTTGAGAACTAATCAGAAAATACTGAATAAAAAAATAATTTAGATGGTTGAATAATGGGAAATGGGTACATGAAGATGAATAATGTGGCTTCGTCTTCTTCTTGATCTTCCTCTCATTGTTCAAAGATGGTGCTGCTCTCTTCCTGTAAAAACACAAAAGAAAAAATTTCCTTCAGATTTTGCATTATTGGATTTACCTTTCATGTTTTTTCATCTGGGTTTCCTTGTTAACAACCTAAGACTCTGGTTGCACAAATCAAAAGGACAGAGAAATAAAACACAACACACAAAGAAGAGAGATAGATGTTTTGAAATATCCACACCATAAGCCTTATCACAAATATCCTATATTGCTCTCCTACATACACTGACGGTGTGCAATAATTGTATATGAGTATGAATGATCTCAAAACACAATTATATTGATGGCAATCTGTTGCTCTATGACAAAAATCTTTCCTAAATATACATTTTACCGCAAGTTATTGGGGACATCATCTAGCAACTTGACACAGAACTTTCTATATTCCAAGAAGTTCCCTCACTGTCTCAATAGACATAATCAGAAAACCGCCCATGAAGCCATCTATCACAATGACTACAGTGAAGTTGTCAATGAAATAATAGATATTAAAGATTTCTGCAAGTAAAAATATAATCTTCTAAAGTCTTTCTTACACATAATTCACACTTTTTGATTTTCTAGTACACGAGCTTAAGATTCATATGCTCTAAAGTATGAACCCATTATCTTACTATTAACAACCATATGACACAGAATAATTCAAATGGTCAGTCATAAATTCCAACCAAATGTGATTATGACACCACATCCACAACCTAATTTCCACATTGAATACCTCCACAAGCTAGAACAATGTTATACTTCCCTGTTATAGAACCGTGCCCTTGCACTATATATACAATATAGATTAGTGAAAGCAAAGAAGAAGAATAGCTAACAAAAAAGAAAGAGCAGCATCAAATTCATACATAGCGAACATTTCATCGGTATGATGTCCTGAGATTATAATAAACTTTCATATCATATGGAAAACACATAAATATTGTACTTACTAAGAAACGGGTTACACCTACAAAGGGTACAACATTAAATAAAAGTGGGGCAATGCAAATAATTTAGATTTAGAAACAGCAATTTTTCTAGCAGCTGGAACAAAATCTCATCAGTTAGATCCATACTCAAGTGCCAACATATATGATTAAATTAACGCTCATACCATCCTCTTTATTTCACACCATATTAATCACAGTTATAACCAAATTCCATACCAGTTCTATATCATATATTTCAGCGAGTTCCATCCTTGGTGCACTTCAGCGAGTTCGCCACGGCCTACATCTGATATAAGATTGATGCATAATATGTAGGATTTGATGTATTCAACAGATCAATTGACACATGTAAAGAGGTAACCTGATGTTTAAAAAAAATTCCAGGTGATGACCTTGTAAAATAAAATGTCATCATGTACTACAGGGCAACTATCTGCCAACCAAATTAAAAGCAAAGAACTAACTTAATGGCTATGATTTCAGAGCACATACATGATCATTCATTAAAGTGATGGGTCCTCTGTAATTCATTAAAGTGATGGGGCATTAAGCATAAATATGTTGACATTTGCTAGTGTATATATGCATATATGAAGCTCACATATTGTGCACAATTTACATAGCTGAAAAAATCTCAAAATCATACCCTACTTGTGTCCATTTAAGACTCCGGATTCATCTTTTGAAACCCTGATTTGATCATCTGTGGTAGAAGAGGATCCTCTAGGGTAGAAGGTAGCAATGGTAGCCAGAAACAGCTTTATGTTTACCTTGGCACTACAACAAACACTTGATGTGCGTAAGAAAATTGTAGTTGGAAACCAAAACAAATCAAAGATAGATCAAAGCTCTAGATCAAAACTTCAAAACATACCCCGATAAAATCATTTTTTCTTCTTCTCTGAAAATCATTTTTCCCCTACTTCTTTGATTGATACAAAGAATTCAATTAACCACCTTGACAACTACGATAAAATCGAAACTTAACCATCCATTGATGATCAATCTTTAAGATAAATCTAAAACTAAAAATCAGTTTTTACACCATACCTTAAAGATTTACAACATACCTTAAAGATTTACAACATCGTCCGTCCTCATCCTTCATTGATCAAACCTCGGTTCTACCCCATGATCACCCGATGGAGGGGGAGAGAGGAGAGGAGAGATTTCTGACGTTGAGTGAGTCATTGCGGATTTACCCATAAATTCAAATTTCAAAACTCGGTTCTAATTTCACTCATGCACGTTGAGAGAGAGATTTGTGAGGGATCTTTTTTGGCTTCCCTCCAAATCATACAGCCTTTCCCTCCCATTTGTGATGTGAGCCAAACTTTCCCTCTAAGATGTAAACGGAAATTTTGATTTCAAATTTTTTTAAAAAAATTGATTTGATTTCTTATATCTCAATTAAGCTCTGATATGATTTGATTTGATTTGAGGAAAATGATTTCTTATATCCAATATCTCATATCTCAATTTCTCATACCCTATATACAATCTATATAAACATCACACCAAATTACACATAACCAAAAACAAAATCTCTTATCCATTATCTCTTATCCAATTTCTCTTAACCAAAATCTCTTATACAATATCCAACTATCAACAAACAAAAATACACATAACCAAAATCTCTTGTCCAATATCTCTTATCCAATAACCCATGATAACATCCCTGTTTTATAATATAGATATATATATATATAGATATATAGATATATATATATATATATATATATATATATATATATATATATATATCTCACACAACACTAATACACCTAGGGCATACCCACTCATACCTGAGCGGAACACAAAGATTCGCACATGGATCTTCACAATCAGCATGTACACATACACCACATATAATAAACACAGACAACATACCATATTTATACATCGCATAGAGCTCAATTAACTATGTAGATCCATAATACACGCTCCTCATAGGTCACCATATATTAACATATATACGCATGCACCTCTATACTCTGACATACAATCATGTATGTCTCCTAGTACCCATCCAACATTCACAGATGTATCATCACACAAGTTTTATCATATCAATATCAATACACATAAATAACCATACAAAACTATATTCATCCATATACAGGTGCAAGCGTTCCAGCTTACAGCCATACATATATCATATACTCATCACATATATCAACACATAGAACTAATATTCTTAAGACATAGCCACACATACATGGGTGGAACTCAAAGATCCACACATGCTTCTGCACACTCTACATATGCATACATCACATATAGTATATAGCCACTACACAATACAACTATACACTACATGCACCTCAATCAAGTATATAACCCAATTATACACAATACTCATAAGTCAACCATATATTAACACATACACTTCAAATACAATCACCTAGTCATATAATCATTCATACATATACCATAGTCATATGTACATGAGTATATCATCTCAATAAACTCGACAAGCCATATTCAACACATATCGAGCTACAGACGTATAGATACACATACATACACACATAGATATATACACACATTCTTATTCAGTCAACACTCTAGTGTCTACCCTTAGGGCTCTATACCTCAGACTTCTGATATCAGGGCTCTATCTTAAGGCAGAACTCCTACCCACCTTAAGACTAACTACATCTGGAACACTACACGCACTACCCTTACACAGCCACAGTGCAGAGACCTGCATGGGCCACCACCTGTAACGCCCCGCTCCCCGGGATACCCGATAAGTACGAATCCGTATCAGGTATTCCCAAAGAGACGGGTGCTACGAAGAAAATACGAAATTACAAACACAAGCAGGTCCACTGCGCACTGCTGGGATAGTACATATAGCATTCCAGTCAACCCAAAACACAAGAGAACCAACAACTCAAGCACTGATGTATATAAATAAAACTGTTCATATACAACTTCCTTATACAAAACCATATACAATATTATCCACATCTCAATAAGGTACAAAAACTCACATCTCACCCAATACAACAACACTCCCAAGTCATCCATACTTCTCACCACCCGCAAATCCAAACGAGTCAAGTGCCTCCAACTCAAAGAACAAACTGAAAAGTCAACGGTAGGGCTCGTCAACGCGTGACCCAGTAGGAATTTCATATCTCAACTAGTCCTTACATGAAGTGTGGAAAGGTGCACGTGAGCAGGCAGAGTGTATGACATGGCATCTACTGTAGTAAAGGAAGTAACAACTATAGTTATGAACATGTGAAAGCGTACACGTGCAACAGGTAAGGTGTACAACAATGATAAACAACATAAAAGAACCATAGTAAAGAAACACAAGTAAACAACGCATACATTTATCATTGCTACAAGAGTAATAAGGATTAACAATTAATTCATTGGTTAGCATTTTGGAACCCGGATAAATCTTAGGACCTTAAGGAGTCGGACTTCACTCAGGGTGGGTGAAAAGTGGTACCCCAACCAGCAACACGGGCACCGGAGGGGGCCTCTCGCAACTCTATGCCCGAACGGTGCAAGGCACTAGAGCGAGACCTGCTCGGTTTTTCTATCGGACAAACGGAGTAAACCATCAATTACCGTCATGGTGCATCACGGGTACACCAACGGCCTCTCCAACCCTTTCAACTCGCCCTTCCGGGAGTGATACAGCGGGTGAGAATTCATATTATCTGTCCGCTCCTTAACTCCTTTAATTTACCCGTGTTTCCCCTAAACCCCATGCCACCCTCCTTTAAGAGGACTTAGTCATTTTCATGAAACATGATACTTTCCATTTCTTTTCTTTCCACAGTTCATCACATATTTGGGACATGCATCGCCTTGTGCATTCCCTTTCTCATTTCTCATAATATACATGAAACATATAACCATATTCGCATCATCATTTGCATGTGCCAAGAACATAAACCACATATCACCATGTAACAGAAATAATTAAGAACATTAGCGGTAAGTTTAACATCAAAAAGAGCTTAAAACAACATTCAAATCCTTCAACTTGCTGGAAAAGCAGAACAGTTAGATTAATAAGCACATTACTCCATAATTTTGTATCAAACATGCATATACAATACAAATGAAAATTGTAGATATAGTTGTTCTGGATTCACCTATTAAATATCAGGAAGAAATTTGAACTGAGTGATTTATGGTGAATTGTTTGGTAAGACCTGACGAATCTGTTTTTCAGACAGATTCTAAGGGTTGTAAAGATGGCTAGTTTAGGACATGTTACATCTAGAATCTAGAAAATGTGCACTCAAGGAAAGTTTTAGAAAAAGTTGTTATCTTTCCAACGAGACTAAAATCATCAATTTCTATGGAGTATGCATGGACTGATCTGCGTTTTGCCAAACTGTGTACAAACTGGATGAAATCCCGACAAGTTGTAAAGATGGAATTTTCAGTCCTAATTACAGTCCGAATTAGTAAAATATTACAACATGAAAGTTATAGGTATCAGTTTAATCTTTAAGCCATAAAAATTTCAGAGCAAACGCAATTCTAGATTGGGAGGACTAAGTAAAACAATCAGCATATAAATCTACCCAGATTTGCTCACCGCACAAACCACCCAAAACGCAGGATTGCTCACCGCGCACAACCATACAAACGCAGGATTGCTCACCGCGCACAACCATACAAAACCCAGAATTGCTTACCGCGCACAACCATACAAAACTCAGGATTGCTCACCGCACAAAACCATACAAACTCAGGATTATCATAAGAAAAGGTAAAACCACAACAACGACAACCATGAAACTAAGTATGCAACTCT
Source organism: Scilla litardierei (assembly GCA_030789695.1). Taxonomy (NCBI): domain Eukaryota; kingdom Viridiplantae; phylum Streptophyta; class Magnoliopsida; order Asparagales; family Asparagaceae; genus Scilla; species Scilla litardierei. The sequence goes on from JAULAV010001171.1 coordinate 22,217, forward strand.
AATACTAGTTGGAGATGGAATCCTACCTCAGGGGTAATGAGAGATAAGGGGGGTAGCCGAAATCCCTATGGCTCCTCCTTCTTCAAACCCTTTCTCCTTCTCTAATTCCTTCTTCTCCTCCATAGGCTCCCAGAATGAGCAACAGCGCCCAAACAACTACAGGGATGCTACAGGAGTGTGCAGAGTGAGGGTGGTGTAGCCCTATGGGTGCTCAGTCCCCCTAATGTCTAAGAGAGAGCAACGGGAAGGGATGAATTCGGTCTGATCTTTGGAAAGAGAGTAAGTGAATAAAACATTCTCTCTAATTCCTAGAGTAGCCACCTCATCTCCATAAAATCCTCTAAGCATGCCACCAAGCCTTGGGTTAGGTAAGGATCAAAGAGCTATTGACACATCAAAGGTGGAGGTGTCACTTAGGTAAAATTAGGATTTGTCTTTTAGAAAAATAATTATACATGTTAGAAGAGCATTGGAGAAAATCAACCCTAGCAAATAGCCATGGTACTATATTTATAAAGATCTCTTGTTGAGTTGGGAGTCCAAGGGTCTCCCCACTAACTTAGTGGGGAGTAATGGAGAGTGATGAGGGGAGGGAGGCCAAAGGCCTCCCTCAACTCACAACACTCCCCCTCATCTCTCCATTACCTTGGGTTAAGCATATGAATACTTCAAGATTCAATATGCTAATAGGGTGGATACTTCTGGATCCAGAGCCGCTGTGGTTGCCTCGTTAAAACCTTAGCTGTGGAAAACCCAGTGGGAAAAACCAGCAGCTTAAGGGAAAAGAGTACACCTATCGAGGGACTCCCCCTGATCTGTACAAGCTTCAGGCTTGCAGATCTCCTATGTATCTATACAATCATCTCCTATTCGTCTATACATCCATCATGTTCTGAAAGAAAATACCATTATCACTCATCTATAGAAGTTTCACTCATCTAGCGGCTATTGGAAGGCAGAGTCGCTCTGGAGTCCAATGCTCTTCGAAGTTGGTAGATGACTCTACTAAAGTATTCTTTGAATCAGTCTTCAGTGTGTCTGCAAGGTACTGCTAGACCTAGCTGAGCGTTTTCAATACTTGCTTCTTGGATGAGGAGCTTCTCCGAAGATGTAGACATTGGATGATGATGTGTATATATTTAGGAGGTGGCCGGTCTATTGAGTTTCAGTCATTGCTATGATCTTTAAACCTGCATATGCAATATATATTCCTTGACCCTTGGAAGTTACGCAGAAGCAGCTTATCCTTGGTCTAGTGTTGCTCTCTAGGACAACACTGTATCTGGTTAACAACTTTACTGGAGACGTTCTATCAAAGATACGTGAAGTTGGCCAGATAATACACTAGAGCTAGGCTCTTCGGGACCTAGGATGTCCTCCCCCTCTTCCAGCTACTGGAAGTTGTCATAAATAAGCATCCATTTTTAATATGTTGCAAAAGGACATCATTCTTCATAAACCCAGGTGTATGAAGAATATGAAAGGGTTCCACCACGAAGGTGTTTAATATGTAAGCCGAGACATCTTCGGCATGATTAATAACAGTTCATCTTCAGGATGATTAATGTCATCTTCAGGATGAAAGTTCATCTCCAGGATGATAGTTCATCTTCAGGATGATCAATGTCATCTTCAGGATAATGGTTCATCTCTAGGATAATTTTTTTTAAGAGCAACCTCATGTTGATAACGTGTTAGAAGAGCATTAGAGAAAATCAACCCTGGCAAATAGCCATGGTACTATATTTATAAAGATCTCATGTTGAGTTGGAAGTCCAAGGGTCTCCCCACTAACTTAGTGGGGAGTAATGGAGAGTGATGAGGGGAGGGAGGCCAAAGGCCTCCCTCAACTCACAACAATACACACTTAATACACATGTAATACTTACTCATCAAGACATTAGTATTCCACCCATATATCTCATTTAATAAAATCATGTCATACAAATTACTTAAAAATAAATTTTAGCTTTACAAAATTAAATAAAATACAGAAGGACTCCCAAAAATTTTTACGCATATATATATACGTCCAAGAATGTGTATTAATACACGTATATGAATTTTGGGGTCAGTACTAGTTCCTTGCCCAAGGGTCGGAATGGTGCGTCCACGCTTTGCTCTCCCTGATCAATGGATGCTCCAACGCTATCGTGATATGCCGCTAATGGCTCACTCCCTGAAGTCTCATCCAATGGCCGTGCCATATCCTCTATGGACTCCAGGTACTCCCAAGCATCCTCAGGTGACAAGTCAAATAGAGCTCCATCGTCCAACATCGCCATGTAGTCCTGCATCTCCTCCCGCAACCCCTCGTAGAAAAACTGGAAAAGATGGGACATCGTGAATCCATGATGTGGACATCCGCTTAATAAATCCATGAACCTCCTCCAAGCTTGATAGAAGGATTCACCGTCAATTTGAGCAAAGCCGGTAATTTTGAGCTTCAAAGAAGTGGTCATGTGCGAAGAAGATGAAAGTGCATCATACGAAGAATTTATGCCATTAAAGTCCATAGCTTTTTTTTGAATTTTTATAAAAGAAAATGAAAATAAAGATCGCAAAGGACTCAAAAAGTGCAAAATAAATAAAGATGAAAGATAATAAATGGAAGATAAATAATAAAAAGACTCACACTAAATAGTAGGATGTATCACGCCAAAATTTCCTAAATCAATCAAAAATGTAAATGCAAAAACCGTTGTCCCCGGTAACGGCGCCAATTGGTTGGCACAGAAGGACGCGCAAGTGCATGCCTTCCACTCCCAAGCGTAGGAGTGTCAATGCAATATATTTATAAATAACCGGTGAGTACCAGGTCGGATCACAGGGACAAGTCGTTCTACATTCACAAGTTTTATCGATAAAGAAAGATAATAGCGTGTTACAACTACCTCGCTACGTGGATGGAAGTGTTGGAAAATGTGTGGTGAAATCAAAATCTTAACCTAAATTGGTAGGGTTAGAGAGCCAAATGGGATTTAGGATAGCAAGGCGAGAGAGCATGGGTTGTGGGTTCATAAATTTTGGTGTCAATCAAGCTCAAATTACCGCATATAACTCAATTGATCATTCGGCTAAGGACACTCAATCGAAAAGTTTAGCATTAAAGAACACAACAATTAGCAATAGGGATGGATGTATTATCATGTCACTAATAAAATTAGGAACATGGATTCATCTCGAATTGTGCCCTTTCGGGTCTTTACCAATGAAAATATGCCCTAATAATACATCCAACATCAACAATGAAATTGGTCAAGAGGGAATTTAAGCAAGAATTAACAACCAACATTCATGGATCACAACCCAAGCAATTTACACTACTCAATCATCATGAAACAAAACAAGGAATTTTCATTCAAAATTTAACCAAATTCATTACAAATTGAGAGATATAAAATTACAAAAGAGAGAGGAAGGATTTCACCCAAGAATCTCTCCAAATGAAGCCTCCATTCCACTTTAGCACCTCCACCAAGCTTCTCCACCATCCATCGCCTCCAAGCCCTAACCCAAGCTTTGGGGAAGAGGAAGAACCCCAAGAACCCTAAAAAACAGCAAGAAAAACCCAAAACAGCTGAGCTAACCCCCAAAAACGCAACCATGCCCTCTTATTAAATTGTGGGTCGGGTGCACTGGGCGCCCGAGCCGCGGGCGCCTAAGCCTGCTCATCTGTTAATTGCGCGCGCCTGCAGCATTCGCGAAGAGCGGGCCGGCCCGTTAGCCGGCCCGCTTCGTTTGGTTTTTTTAAAATTATTTTTTTAAATTTGGCAGCGGCCCGCTTCAAGAGCGGGCCGCTGCAACTTTTTTTTTAAATTTTTATTTTTTTTAAAAAAACTTGCGGCCCACTCAGGCTGTTTGAAACGAAGCGACCGATCGGTGCCATGTGGTGCCGTGGGATTGCGCCAGTGGCGCCCCAATAAAATTCCTTTTCCTGGGTTTAAACCTCCCTTTTCTCCTCCATTAAATCCACGAAAAATACCTAGAAGCCCAAGAAAAATCCCAAAAAATTCTGGAAAATCCCCAAGACTCCTAGGGGTTCCTGAAAAATATAAGAAGAAGAAATTAGTCCATATGATGAGAAAATTAATATAATGACTATTATAAACACAATATTGACTTCCAAAATTCCATATAAATTATTCACATGCTCAAATAATTCCCAAAAAATGGAGATATGATCAAAATAATAGCAGGAGCATATGAAAAATAATAGGAAGCCAATAAAGACAATAAAATCCATATTTTGTGCAAAGAACGAGAATAAGCCCTAAAATGAAATGAAATGAAAATATATCCAAAAAGAGCAAGATTGAGATAATTCTTAGCACAAAATGGGGATAGTTAGGGGGTATAAATATACAATTTTCACTCCAAATCACGCGCCTGCTGTGGCTGATGCGGGTGTGCTTCCCAGCATGCCTGCAATGTTGTGGGCCCCATCGAGGGGCCCAGTTTCTAGGGTTTTTTGAAACCCTTCATGACGGCTATGAAATGTGACTTTTTGCTCAACTTTGAGTAATTGTTTGAGGGGTCAAACGAAGTCGAAATTCGTCGTCATTTGTTCATATGCGTTCACCATTCATAGCTCTTCGAAATGATAGGTTGTATCACTTCTGAAGCTCAACGATGAGGGAGAATTACTTAGTTGAAGTTTAGCCTTTGAGAAATGCAAACTAACTTAATTTAATCTCCTTAATTTTTAATAGTCCCACATTGCTCGTGTAATGAGCAAGGGGGTCCGACTCCCTATATAAATAGGGGTCGACACTCCTTAGAAAATTGCACATAGTCTTCGATTCGAGAAGCTCCAAATTTTTGAGCATGCTCGATCGACGACTTAAATTATTCCTCCTCTTATATTTCTTCATATCCTCCAATCGAGTCCTAGCAAGACAACGAGGAGGTTTGGATCTAATCCAGAAGTCTCTAACGTGGGTCTGCTCAAGTGAAATCTTCTTCGACAAGTGATTGGCTCGGAGGCACGATGCGGCTCGAGAAGCGGTTTAGCTCGGGGGGAGGTGCAGCACAGTGCGGTTTAAGAAGCAGCTCAGCTCAGGGTGTGGTGTGGCTCGGGAAACAGTTCGAAACACTTTGTCGGTGCAAGAAAAGTTCCGGGTAAGTCAGCTTTATTTGTGCTTTTCATATTTTGCAATAGATTAGATCTTTCTTCGGGTTGATCGGACCCAACCCGAGTTAGTAGATTATCCTGGCTAGGGTGCATGATTCTTAAGGTTATAATTTATTAAAATGATTAATAAAGTTTCTGCTGCATCTTTTTGATTCTAATATCCGTCTGACTTAGGACGGGCACAGTTTTTGCCCTAAGGGTCCTTGAAAACCCCAACGTTACTCACTCCTTCAAACAAGTTTCGACTTGAACCAAGGAGAACATTTTAATTTTTGACAATATTTGGGCTTACAAAATTGTCGTTTTTAATACAATTTACATCCCATATAACCTGTACATTCAATAAAATAAAGTTATAGAGTGGCTAAAGGGCTCCCTAAGGTCCCTCACCTAGATCGACATGCCCCTGATCTCCTTTGATCAAAGCGACAATCACTCGATCCTTTGGGGCACCTTCATTTGCAGCTCCACCTTTATCGATGACAACTTTGCCAATAGATGTGGCTTCACCTGGAGCTCGACCTTGTTTGTCATCGTCATCATCGTCAAAGGGAAAAATCACTGGAATTTGGTCGATCTTGGTGGCAAAATCGGGGAAAATATTCTTCACCTCTGTACGGCATCGCTCGTACCTCTGGATATATAGCTCGTCAAAGTCGGGAAACTTGTCATTATATTCTTGGATGGATTTCTCCCTAATTTCCTGCACGTCGACCTCCTGGGAGATGTCAAGGATTTGTGCTCGAAGTTCATTCTCTTTGACCTCCCATTTGGTCTTCTCTTCGAGCATCGTTTTTTCCGCTTACTCCCTCAAAGCCATCTGAGTAGTCACTTTCTTACGAGACTCATGTAACTCATGGTTGAGTTCATGCACTCATGAGTCTCTTAATTTATTAAGAAGCTCTACTTGGGTTAGCTTTGACTAGGCCTTCTCGACGGCCATTCTAACTCCAGTTAGTGTGACTTCATGATTGGGCACCATCTCAGCGCGTTGCCGCAATGCAGCATTGGCCACTAGAGCTTGCAGATAACCAAGAATCGTCAAAGTCAATACTTGCCTTAGTCATGATGAAGACAAGCTCGTCGATTACCTGGACGTTCGCATGAACAGTAAATGACGACAGTCTCTCGTAATCGACCCTCTCAAGAATGGCATTGTTCCGAGGAATGGTCGAATTCTCAGCAATTCTGGAGGCAGTCCCACAATCTAGAAGGGCTGGCTCCTCTTTCCTGATTGGAAACTCCGGCTGAAAGAGGTCTTCCACGGAACCATCGAAAGGGGCCTGAGGCAATCTACTTTCCATCAAAAATGATCTAAAGCCTTCAGGGATATCCTTGGCTAAAGACGCTGGAGGGAACACGCCTCCCCTAGGCCATGAATACTCATGCAGAATAGGATCTTAAGGAGGAGGAGTTTATCCTGGTTCTCTCTCCGAGAGATGGCCTGGTCTTGGTCATGAGTTTCGACCACATCGTGCAGCTGATCCGCATCCAGAGTAACAGATGGGCCCACAACTTCGTCTGACCCAGATCTCTCTGAATCACTCGAATGAAGCTGATACCTTCGTCTCTTCATTCCTTCAGCAGCGACCACCTCAAATTCGGTGGGAAGTTTCTTCGTCTTCTTCTTTCGCTAAGGATGAACAGACAGAGGGTCATCGTGGACAACGAGAGGCAAAGCCGTGGAGGCTCCTGTTACCCCTTCTTCCAAAAGCACCATCTGTGGAGACGACACGTTCTCATCAGCCTCTCTGATGGAGGCCTCAACTGCTTCCCTCAATGCGAGGTCCACTTGGTATTTCAAACCAACCATACCTGTAAATTGGAAGCGAAACTCAGCAAAACGAAGATCATAACAATGACGGGGAAGGTTGGACTAACATTTTGTCCATACGGTGTTGCACAACACCGAATCAGACCACAGCCACTTCGTTTTTCTGGTCTCTTCCGACAAAATCAACAATAAGTTGGCGATTTCCTTCACATCGTCAGGCAGAGGTTTGTCTTCGGCCACTCACAAGTCAGGCATACACCATCGAGTACAGAAACTTGCCTCTCATTGGAATACCACAAACACAAATTGATCCTTCCAATTCAAATTCGAAGAGGGGAGATCGTAAAAAAGCTTGCTTCCTTGACGAGCGTTAATCACAAGCCAACCAAGGGACTTGACATGAGGGATCTAGAAAAAGTAATTGAACAACTCCATGGTTGGTTCAACTCCTTTCATCACACAGGTGATGAAGCCGACTAGAATTCCAATGGCGTTCTCCATCAGTTGGCAAAGAGAGAGGTTCAACGTACTTAGCCAATAGAGCATAAAGGGGTACTTCGGAAATCGGAGTCCTCGATGAAAATCTTTGGTGAAAACCCCAACCTCTCAATCGCCAGGTTGATGAACACTCTCATTCCTCCTTGGTAATTGGACTGGTAGTCGCACCAGACATACTTCTTTTGAAATTTAGGTATTTGATCTGTGCCCACCTTAAAGATCTGGTTTGCGACCTGATTGGGCACATTGACTTCCTCCTTGTTCTTCTGGGCGGAAGAGGCCGGAACCCTAACATCGACACGCGCAGATGAGGAAGCCATCGCCAATGCAGAAGATTTGAGTCGAGTGTGCAAATACAGTGATTCCAGTTTCCCTCAGAACCGAATTATTTAGATGAAACGATCTCATCATAGAGGGACACGTGTTGTCGATCCGTGCACGCTAGTATCTTGAATTTCAAACAGTCGCGTCATATGAAAGTAGGCATTTTGGTGCCTTAAACTCGAGTGCTTACTTCTTGACTATCGTGCCCCATTAGTGAGATGTGACGTCACTTGACCCTAACATTTAAACTGTCAATGCTCGAGCGACGGGGGCCATTGTTACACATTTGGGCCAGCCCTCGAGAAATTTCACCATCGGGCGATCGAAGCCCACAAGGCCCATGATAAATGCTCCAAGCTGACCCGGTCTAAGCCCATGATTCGTCTACCTGTTGCCCTTCCATTAAATAAACGTGGAATTGAGGCAGCTCGTAAATAGGCAAACGTGGGCGACGGTTATCCCTACAAAGGAGGGGAGATTGTGGCGCCTTAACATGTGACCGTTGACCTTCCAACATCACTAAGATTTCCTCGATATCTATAAATAGAGGAGAGATAAACAGAAGAAGGTATGCAACACTTCACACTCTGAATTTCTTCTATCTACTTGATAATTCTTCCTCCATATATATTGCAGAGACTAACTCAATGTGAACCTATGTGGCTCAATCTTGACAGCCCCAAGATTCTTCTTAAGTTCCCATCTAACTTACGCATCAGTGGGGATTTGAGTCGAAACCCAGATCCGACCCCCTTGATGCTCCTTTGTGGTGCAGATAGATCGAGAGTTTCATTCAGTGCGAGGGTCGATCGATGTTTCTCCTTCGACGATCGATCGAGATTCTACTGTTCTCCGAAGGTCGAACGAGCATCATAAGCTCATTTCCAATCAACTGTCTACGACCTAGGTTCTACTAATCTAGGGTCCCACTTAATCAGCTAACGAGGTTCCACATCAGTGAAAGGGTCCACGTCAGCATCTGACGCAACCCAAACTTACACCTAAATTCCACCTAGCGGTGTCACAGTTGCTAGGCGTAGTATGGCTCCTAGATGTCAGCTCTGGGCTCTATCCGCAAGCGAACGGTGTCAAATTATAGTATAAAAGATGTCGGATCTCACAGGGACGGCGACAATTGTTGAATATTGGACTCCCTGGATTTGGTTTTGATGATGAGCAAACATAAATAATCCATGAACTAACAATTTGTGAGCGCAGTTTTGGAGATCGTCGCCAAATTCAAGAGAACATTCAAAGCGACATCTCAACACTTCCCAAAGCTCGTTTTCATGCCTAAAGCTTCGTTGAAGCTCTTGCGCCATTTTGGAAGTTATGAAGATTCAATCGAAGCTCTCGAAGACCGTTTATTAAGGTTTTATTTATAGTCTTTTAGCTTCGATATATAGAATGTTAAGCCTTGAGTATATCTTACGTTTCTATCTTCATTTCACTCATTTCGTAGCTCTAGGATCCTTGCACAAGTTCATTCTAACTTCCTCGAAGCATCGCGCTTCGATTCGGACTTTATTGTGCATGCTAGTTGGTACAAGAACAAGTACTGACCGACTAGATGGTGATCTAGTCGGTCGGCAACTGTTCTTGGACCGACTAGTTTGATTCCTTAATTTCTTGGACTTTACTGTTTACTGTTAGTCGGTCTACGTTGACTCACCGACCGACTAGTTTGTGAACTAGTCGGTCAGTGATGCTTCTTTGACCGACTAGTTGTGACTTAATGTTCATACTAAAATTCTCCTAAGCTACTGTTTATCGTTAGTCGGTCTAAGAACGTTTGATGACCGACTAGTTGACAATCTAGTCGGTCAACTTTTGTTCTTGGACCGACTAAGTCACTTTGTCTTCAGACTAATTCTTTTTGCTCTTAGTCGGTCTACGTTCATTGACTGACCGACTAGTTGTGAAACTAGTCGGTCAGACAGTCTTCTTGGACCGACTAGATTTCTAGGTCTGAAATTCTATCTCTTCTCAGATCTACTCTTAGTCGGTCCATGCTGTTTGACTGACCGACTAGTTGATGAACTAGTCGGTCAGTGATTGTTCTTTGACCGACTAATTCTCACAGATTTCTTTCCGTTGGAGAATGACCTAACTTGTTTTTATGGGACCCTATAAATACGAACCTAGGTCATTTCTATCTAGGTTAGAGCTGCCATTAAGAGATTCATTGAGTTCTAAAGAGATAGCCATTCTCACTCTAATCAAAAGCTCTCTTCCTCACAAGAAACCCATTCTCTCTCATTTCTAAATCTAGAGAGAAGGTTGTTCTTGGTGAGCTCTTCAAGCTATTGCTTGATCCAAGTCTCCATATCATCCCTAGGCACCGATTGCTGGTCATTTCCTTGGTGCTAGGTCTTGGTGACTTCATCTTCCTCAAATCCTTCATTTCACCATTTGGGTAAGAAAAACTCAAGGTATAGGATTTTGTGGTAAGATTGTTTATTTCATATTAAACTCTTTAATATTGCTTTGTGATTCTCTCGGTTGTGAGAGAAGGTTGTGATCCCGGGTTGTCGGATTCACGTTTGCTATTGCATGTATGATTTGATCTTGTGAAGGTTTTTCACAAGATATTCATAGTGGAAATCTTGAGTTAGGGTTTCTAACTCAAGTATCCGGAAGGGATCCGGGTGGTTGGGACGTAGGATCACCGGGAACAAGTCGGGGAGACTTGGGTGGATCCGAACCCATTAACATCGTTTGTTTGCATTGTTAATTTTGTGTTGTCATTCAATTTAAGCTTCCGCAAATTGATTTGGTAGTTGTTTGCAATTTAATTTGGAATTATACTCCTTATTATTTTAAAGTACTATTCACCCCCCCTCTAGTACTTGTGCAGTAGCTAGTAGGGCATTACATTTGGTATCAGAGCCAGATACTCAGCTATGTCTGCCAACGACAACAAGACCGTGCCTCCACCTTCCAACTATGACACCTTCAGGAACCGAGAAGGAGCATCTTCGGTGATGGAAGGACATTCCTCTACGAGGCCTCCATTCTTCAACGGTACCAACTATGGGTATTGGAAATGCCGGATGGAAACCTTCCTCCGGAGTGCATCCTTATGGAGGACTACAATGAAGGAATACATCGAACCCAAAGAAGAAGACTTTGAGAAATGGACTACCGCGGAGGTCGCCGCGGAGGTAAGCAATGCCAAGGCAATGAACGCCTTGCAATGCGCTTTGGAGCCCGAGGATTTCAATAAGATATGCACATGTAAGAGTGCATATCAAATTTGGAACTCCCTCCTCATTCTTCATGAAGGGACGAGTAGGGTAAGAGACTCTAAACTCGTAGTCGTAAACAAAGATTACGAAATGTTTCATATGCAACAGGGCGAGAAGATGAAAGAATATTACGCTCGCTTCGTTGACATAATAAACGAGTTAGAGGCCCTCGGCAAGTCCTACACTCAAAAGGAGAAGTGCTCAAAGATTATTGAAGGACTTCCCTCTTCTTGGGAAAAACGTACCTTCGCCATCGAGGAAGGTAATGACATGAACAAATATACCGTAGTTCAACTAATGGGTACTTTGATGTCATACGAGGTACGCAAAGATAGCAAGGTGAAGTTACAAGAAAAGATGAAGTCCTATTTGAACCTAGATGCGCCTAAGAAAAAGGCGATTGCATTCAAGGCGGCTTCATCCACCTCTACCGATGATGAGGACTCGGAAGAAGAAATGGACATGGAATCCATTGCACTCATGGCAAAGAAGTTCAATCGCTTCTTCCGAAAGGGTAACTTCAAACAAAAATCTAAGTTTACTTCTACTAACGCCTCTCCACCTTTGTGCTTTAAATGCAATAAGCCAGGACACATCAAAGCGGATTGTCCTCAAAACAAGCAAAAGGAGAAGTGGAAGGCGCCGAAGTTCGACAAGTCAAAGAAGTACAAAAAGGGGTACAAAAAGGGACTTGTCGGAACAACATTCACCGACTCCGAGGATTCCTCAAGCGGAGAGTCGGACGATGAGCACGTGGAGCAAGCGCACATGTGTTTCATGGCAAGAGAGGAGCACGATCAAGGATCCTCCTCTTCCGATGATAGCGACGACGAAGGCGATGAGGTAACGATGGATGATCTTAGGGATGCTAACTCTCACTTATGGTCTAAATATACAAAATTAGTAAATCGATATACTAAAGTAAAAGATGACCTAGCTAGCATTCAAACCTCGCCTAAGACTATCATCACCAACAACGACACCGTTGTTGAAGAGTTAAGAAATGAGATTATTAATCTCAAATCTAAACTTGAACATGTTAGCATCGAGGATCCGGAAGAACATAGGATAGCGGATTTAACTTCTCAAAACTCGACTTTGAGTATTGAGAACGAGAATCTTAAATCTCGTGTTTTTGTGCTCACATCGCAAGTATCCAATTTGGATACTTCTATGCGTTCTCTCAAAGAGAAATATGAGAACACATTGGGCCGAATTAACAAATTCAACAAAGGTAAGGACCATTTGGATAAAATCCTAAGTGACTTACTTCCGGCCAATCACCACATTGGTTTGGGGTATACGATGGGATGTCCATCCAAAGCGGCCACTACCTTTGTTAGGCCAACTTCCGGTGACTCTACGAGTGGTAGCAAACACTCTATTGGTAGTTCATCTACCAATGGTGCTTCCACCTCGTCCACACCCTCTTTTGGAAAGAAACCCACTTCGGGTGGACCTCCAAAGAAGGGGCATGCTTATATGTACACCAATACCATGCCACGTAGGAACACACGTCCTACTCCACCATCTCACACATATGATGATTTTTATGCAACACATTCTCGGGCACGTGCACACCATGTGAGACACCCTCACGCACGTGTTCCCACACATGCATATGTTCACCCACCGCATCATATGAATAATTCTCGTCGTGCACCATTCCATCATGTCCCGTATGCCTATCCACAACATGCATCACGTAGAAATCAACGTCGCATGCATGCACCCAATAGGATGATGGCTCCCAAAATTTTCACTATTTGGAGCCCGAAGGACACAAGCATGGATGAAAAACAAGTATATATGAATGCTTATTTTTTGAATGTTGTGCATAGTAGGAATTATGTGGGGAAGTCAAAGTCCAATTGGACTTGGCTTCCAAAGGTCTAACCTTTGAGGACCCAATGACCTTGGGTACCATGATATGAAAGTCTCTATCTTTAGGTACTCAAGGAAAAGAAAAAGAAAAGGAGCAACAAATATAAATTTAGCTCCAAAGGGAATTGGATACTCGATAGCGGGTGTTCAAAACACATGACGGGTGACGCTAAATTGCTCTCCGGAGTGGTTCCCATTGCAAATGGAAATCGCGTCGTATTTGGAGGCAATGAGAGCGGAACAATCGTCGGTGTTGGTAAAGTGGGTAACCCTTCTAAACCCTTAATTAGCGATGTTTATCTAGTTGATGGTTTAAATCATAATCTTATTTCAATAAGCCAACTTTGTGACAAAGGTTACAAAGTTAGTTTTGCGAAAGGATTGTGTCATATTTCAAATGATAATAATAAATTATTATTTTCCGGCACACGCCATAAAGATATTTATATTTTGGATCTTCCTAAGTCATATGAACAATGTCTCGTTGCCAACACAAGTGAACAACACTTATGGCATCGACGCTTTGGACATGTGAACTTTGGAACACTTTATAAGCTTTCGAAATTAAATTCCATTAAAGGTTTTCCGAAGCTCGTTTTTGAAAAGAAAAGTTTTTGTGATTCTTGTCAACGTGGCAAGCTTCCTAAATCTTCATTTAAACCTAAGAAAAGCATTTCTACGAAACGGCCACTAGAGCTATTACATCTAGATTTATTTGGGCCAACTAGAGTTGCTTCCTTAGGAAATGCAAGGTATGGACTAGTCATCGTTGATGATTATTCAAGATTTACATGGGTATTTTTCTTATGTAATAAAAATGAAGCTTTTGAAAACTTCGCAATATTTGTGAAGAAAGTACAAAATCTCATCGGAACCACCATTGTCACTATTCGTAGTGATCATGGGGGTGAATTTGAGAATGAGTCTTTCTCAAATTTTTGTGATGATCTTGGAATTACTCACACGTTTTCTTTCCCTCGCGCACCTCCTCAAAATGGTGTTGTTGAGAGGAAGAATAGAACGCTTGTGGAGTGTGCTCGCACTATGCTCGAAGATAGTCAACTTGGTTATCAATTTTGGGCTGAAGCGGTACACACCGCTTGCTATGTGTTTAATAGAATACTTTTGAGGCCCGGCACCAAACAAACTTGCTATGAATTGTTGTTTGGTAGATTGCCTCAAGTTAAACATTTTCGTGTTTTCGGCGCAAAATGTTTTATTAAAAACACATATGATAATTTGGACAAGTTTGATCCGAGATCGGATGAGGGGATATTTGTTGGGTATTCCTCACGTAGCAAAGCCTACCGGATATACAACAAAAGATCCTCTACGATCGAGGAATCACTTCATGTCTCTTTTAATGAGAATTTTACTACTTCTAGAATTTCAAATGATAATGATTCTATGGATGTTTTATGTGATTCATTTGAAAATTCTAAGTCTATTGATTCAATTGATTCTATTGAGACTAACCCGACTAATGAAGTTGTTGAGAATGTGCCTAGTGATCAAGGTATTCCCAAGCGGCTTCATACCGTTCGCGACCATCCCCATGAGCAAGTCATTGGCAATATTCATGATAGTGTCAAGACGAGATCTCAAGTCCACCACTTCGCCAATAGTGCCTTTGTCTCATCAATAGAGCCAAAGAATATAGTTGAAGCTTGCGAAGATAGTGCTTGGATCCTTGCCATGGAGGAGGAACTCATTCAATTCGAGAGGAATGAGGTATGGGAGCTTGTTCCTTTGCCATCGAAGAACCACACCGTCATAGGGACAAAGTGGATCTTCAAGAACAAATCCGACGAAAATCAAGTCGTCATCCGGAACAAAGCTCGGTTAGTTGCTCAAGGCTATCGCCAAGAGGAAGGTATCGATTTCGAAGAATCCTTCGCTCCGGTAGCTAGATTAGAATCAATTAGACTTTTATTGTCTTATGCATGCCATAAAAATTTTAAGTTATTTCAAATGGATGTTAAAAGTGCATTTTTAAACGGAGATGTCGTTGAGGAAGTTTACGTTTCTCAACCTCCGGGCTTCATAAATGAAAAATTTCCAAATCATGTTTTTAAACTAAAGAAAGCTCTTTATGGTTTGAGACAAGCTCCTCGAGCTTGGTATGATCGCCTAAAGAATTTTCTTTTGGATTTGAATTTTAAAATGGGCGAAGCCGATTCTACACTTTTTGTTAAGCATGCGAATAATGATATTTTATTAGTTCAAATTTATGTTGATGATATCATTTTCGGTGCTACTAACTTCACTCTTTGCGAAGAGTTTTCTAATGTTATGAAGGAACAATTTGAGATGAGCCACATGGGCGAACTCAAATATTTCTTAGGTCTCCAAATTCGCCAAATGAACGATGCAATCTTCATCCACCAAACAAAGTATTCGGTGGAGTTGCTTAAGCGATTTGGAATGGAAAGTGCTTCCGGGAAAAAGACTCCAATGAGCACGACTACGCATCTCGACAAGGATACGGGTGGTAAGGATGTAGACATTCGTCTATATCGAGGTATGATAGGTAGCTTACTTTATCTTACCGCAAGTAGGCCCGATATTATGTTTGCCGTATGCATATGTGCTCGTTATCAGTCTCAACCTAAGGAGTCTCACTTAGTAGCGGTAAAGCGTATTTTCCGTTATCTAAGTTACACTTTAGATTTTGGATTACTTTATCCGAAATCTAGCACGTATGAGTTAGTCTCATACAGTGATGCCGATTATGCGGGATGCAAATCCGACAGGAAAAGTACTAGTGGCACTTGCCATTTTCTAGGAAATTCTCTTGTCTCTTGGTTTTCCAAGAAGCAAAATTCCGTATCACTTTCAACCACCGAGGCGGAATATATTGCCGCCGGTGCCGCTTGTGCCCAGGTTCTTTGGATGAGACACACTTTGAAGGATTTTGGTATTCATTGTGATACTAGCCCTATCATGGTGGATAACCAAAGTGCTATCTGTCTTTCAAAGAATCCGGTGCACCATTCCCGATCAAAACACATAGATGTCCGACACCACTTTTTAGATGATCATGTTGCTAAAAAGGACATCATTTTAGTGTACGTTGAAACCCAAAAGCAAATCGCCGATATTTTCACGAAACCCCTAAAGGAGGACTCCTTTGTGCGGTTGCGTCGAGAATTGGGGATTATGGGTGAATCCGAGATATAGGATTCATATTTCATTCAATTATCTTGCATGCTATTCGATTTCGCGATATTTTGTTCATGCTAGATTAATTGAATTTTTGGGAATTTTATGTGATATATTTGAATTTATGATCGAATTCGTATTTGAAAGTCGTATTTAAGATTTCGACGTTTTATGGGGTAATTTAGATGACTAATGGGAGTTTTAAGTTGTTTCATCCAAGTGGTTTGTGAAGAAAAATCAATTATCAAATTTTGAACTCTTCTAGTCGGTCTAAGTTCATTTGTCAACCGACTAGATGCTCATCTAGTCGGTCAGCAAGTGAACTCAGACCGACTAGATCAAGCTCTCATCCATCTCCTTTCATTTTCTTTCGTTAGTCGGTCATAGTACACTCTCCGACCGACTAGATTGAAAACTAGTCGGTCTGTAAGTATACTGCGACCGACTAAATCTTGCCCTAGAAATTCACTGTTTGCCTCTGTTTCGACTTAGTCGGTTCAAGCTCATTGACCGACCGACTAGATCGTAATCTAGTCGGTCAGTGCTTGAACTGTGACCGACTAAGTGGGTTAGGGCATTTGTGTATTTTTGCTTCCAGACCGACTTAAACTCATTTTGGTTCGACTAAATTTTCATTTAGTCGGTATTCTCTTCAGCTCCAGCCCGATATCTCCCAAACCCCCACTCGAAACCCTTCGACTTCCGGCCATCTCTCCGTCGATCGCCGCCGTCCGCCGTCGTCGACTCCTCCTCCTAGGTAAAACCCCCTCTCCTAGGTGTCGATTTCCTATTCTAGGGTTTGGATTTCAGCTTTTAGGTATTCTAGGGCTTAATTTCGAATTTCTGAGTTCTAGGGTTTGTGTTAGCTTCTAGGGTTTGTTCTAGGGTATTTGATCTTCGTTATCAGTTGCTTGTGCTCGTCGTGCTATGGCAAAGACTAGAATTCCTATCGCCTCTTCCGGGGCTTCTCCTATGTCTATAGGGCCGTCCAACCCTAGGAATCCATCTAAGCCCAAGCGCCGTGCCAAATCTACCCAAGCTTCCCCCTCTTCGCCTCCTCTGAAGAAGCAGAGGTCGGCGACTCTAAAACCCAGAAAGAATTTGCCTAAAAAGCCCATTCTCCACACACCTGGTACTCCTCCCGATTCCGACACTGAATTTATCCCTGAGGATGAGCCTACCACTAGGGAACCCACTCCTCCACTCCGTCCTAGGACTCGCCAGCCAAAGGGAAAGGGCCCAATGCCAGCGGGGGGTGTTGACATATCGTTGTGTCGCGACGACCCTTTGTGTCTCGCGGCCTACAACCGTATTGAACACTGCCCGATGCTATTGGAGCACTACGTCCAGTTTTCAGATTTCCTTGGCTTAGCCGATCTCCTCTCCTATAGTGGTCTCCTTGATTATCTCCGATACGACCCCAAGGCCAATCCCAAACCTTATCCTCGCCTTGTGAAATTGTTCTATGCCAATCGTATCCGAGGCCAGTACGATGCCAGCCACTTCATTGAGACTACTGTCTTGGGAACTCCTATAGTTCTCACGGCAGAAATCTTGGGGGAGATTCTTGGTTGTTCGTCGTCCGGTCTCCTTCCTTCGGACATTTCCGTCGATGACATTTCTTCCTTGGATCAGTCAGTTCTTTCAGATATATTCCAGGTTATCCCCTCCGCATTCATTGGTGTTCCATCGAAATCTTTCAAGCCGAATGCGTGGGTCCTTAACCTGATCTTGAAGTCTTGCCTCCTCCCCAAGTATGGATCATCTTCACTTCCATCCCAGCCGTTCTTGAAATTGATCTACGCTCTTTTCTTGGGATGCGAGATTAATTGGGCTCGCGTGATACTCGATAAGATGGACTCTTTCGAGTGTATACGCAAGACCAATAAATCTGCGCATATTCCATACCCTTGTTTGTTGACTCTCGTATTCCGTCATTTCCGAGTCCCTCTCCCTCCTGACGATGAGCGTCCCTTGGGTACTCCTCTGAACGCGACGGCCGTGAAGAAATCTCTAGCGGCGCTTCGTCACGTGCAGAGGTCTACCACATCTGCTTCTCAGGCTTCTCCGTCAGCTGCTGCAGCCCCCTCTCGTCCTGCTACATTGGACGATGTCGTACGCCTTCTTCGTCGGCACGAGTCACGTTTGGCTCGTACCGAGGAGGTCGTCTGCCGTATGGCTCGTCTGATGGGGATTGATCTTCCTCCTTCAGTCTCTGAGGCCGAGGAGATGGACGATGAGGAGATTGACGAGCTTGTCACTTCTTTTGCCCGTGGCGATGAGGCCACTGCTGCTGCTGCTGCTGCTACCACATCTTCTGCTCCTGGAGATGGCACCACTTCCGGTGCTCCAGAGCCTTCTGCACTTCAGACGTCTGAGCCTCCTGCTGACCCTGCTGCTGTGCCTGCTGATGTTGAGCCTGTTGCTGTTGCTTCCACACCTACCCCGACGATTCCGTCTGTTGAGACACCTCTACTCCCTGCAGAGCCTGAGTCCACTCCGTCGACTGGACCCACGGAGACTGCAGATCCAGCCACTTCCTCGTGATTGTCAGTTTCGAGGACTCTCCACTACACTTCGGATGATATATTTTTTTTGTGAGAGTATTTTGGGTTTGGATGGGGTTTGAGAGTTGTTTTGATGTATTTTTGAGCTTTCAGGGTTTCGGTGTTGGTTGTTTTGATACACTTTGGATGATGTTGCTGATGGTTATTTTGTTGTATTTTGATGTTGTCGATGATGTATGATGTATTTCTTGTTGATGATATGTAGCACTTGATGTGATGTACTTCTTATATGGGATATCTCTTTGGATGTACTCATGATGTTATCATTTATATATATACATCGTCGTTCTCTTTATCTTAATTCGTCGTGCACATTTACTATTCGTTCAATGCATATGATGTGTGAATTCGTCGCTCGACGCATGCAAACTTGGTTAAATAGATTTAAATTCTATAATAGTATAGAATTGTTTTCCATGCACAATTTTAACCAAGAAAATTGAATATTGAAGAGTATGTTTCATTATTCAAGAAATGAATAATTATTTGGTATTTTTGATGATTTTTTTTATTTTTTTTGATAATGGACATTTTGGCACACCTTGATTTGATTTCCACATTTTTCCCTTGGTGTCAATTTGGTCCATCGTCATTGTCTACGACTCCCGATGTTGGATTTTCCATTTCCTAGTTGTTGTCGTTGTATGCCCCCCATTTTTGGGATAATGCCAAAGGGGGAGAGATAATGATAATAAATAGCGCAAATGAAAATTTAACTCATTTTCCAAGAATCTAGTTTGATATGTTAGATTCAGGGGGAGTTAAGATACATATAAGGATTTTCAAAATCCGATATTCCGAAAATTGATTCTCTTTATTTATCTTACTCATCTGATTGATGCAATTCATATATATTCATTTTGGAATTAACGTGTCATCAATGCAGGGGGAGTAAGTATTTTACATTTGAATCATTATTTTTTATTATTATTTATGTTGGTTTGTCATCACCAAAAAGGGGGAGAATGTTGAATATTGGACTCCCCGGATTTGGTTTTGATGATGAGCAAACATAAATAATCCATGAACTAACAATTTGTGAGCGCAGTTTTGGAGATCGTCGCCAAATTCACGAGAACATTCAAAGCGACATCTCAACACTTCCCAAAGCTCGTTTTCATGCCTAAAGCTTCGTTGAAGCTCTTGCGCCATTTTGGAAGTTATGAAGATTCAATCGAAGCTCTCGAAGACCGTTTATTAAGGTTTTATTTATAGTCTTTTAGCTTCGATATATAGAATGTTAAGCCTTGAGTATATCTTACGTTTCTATCTTCATTTCGCTCATTTCGTAGCTCTAGGATCCTTGCACAAGTTCATTCTAACTTCCTCGAAGCATCGCGCTTCGATTCGGACTTTATTGTGCATGCTAGTTGGTACAAGAACAAGTACTGACCGACTAGATGGTGATCTAGTCGGTCGGCAACTGTTCTTGGACCGACTAGTTTGATTCCTTAATTTCTTGGACTTTACTGTTTACTGTTAGTCGGTCTACGTTGACTCACCGACCGACTAGTTTGTGAACTAGTCGGTCAGTGATGCTTCTTTGACCGACTAGTTGTGACTTAATGTTCATACTAAAATTCTCCTAAGCTACTGTTTATCGTTAGTCGGTCTAAGAACGTTTGATGACCGACTAGTTGACAATCTAGTCGGTCAACTTTTGTTCTTGGACCGACTAAGTCACTTTGTCTTCAGACTAATTCTTTTTGCTCTTAGTCGGTCTACGTTCATTGACTGACCGACTAGTTGTGAAACTAGTCGGTCAGACAGTCTTCTTGGACCGACTAGATTTCTAGGTCTGAAATTCTATCTCTTCTCAGATCTACTCTTAGTCGGTCCATGCTGTTTGACTGACCGACTAGTTGATGAACTAGTCGGTCAGTGATTGTTCTTTGACCGACTAATTCTCACAGATTTCTTTCCGTTGGAGAATGACCTAACTTGTTTTTATGGGACCCTATAAATACGAACCTAGGTCATTTCTATCTAGGTTAGAGCTGCCATTAAGAGATTCATTGAGTTCTAAAGAGATAGCCATTCTCACTCTAATCAAAAGCTCTCTTCCTCACAAGAAACCCATTCTCTCTCATTTCTAGATCTAGAGAGAAGGTTGTTCTTGGTGAGCTCTTCAAGCTATTGCTTGATCCAAGTCTCCAAATCATCCCTAGGCACCGATTGCTGGTCATTTCCTTGGTGCTAGGTCTTGGTGACTTCATCTTCCTCAAATCCTTCATTTCACCATTTGGGTAAGAAAAACTCAAGGTATAGGATTTTGTGGTAAGATTGTTTATTTCATATTAAACTCTTTAATATTGCTTTGTGATTCTCTCGGTTGTGAGAGAAGGTTGTGATCCCGGGTTGTGGGATTCACGTTTGCTATTGCATGTATGATTTGATCTTGTGAAGGTTTTTCACAAGATATTCATAGTGGAAATCTTGAGTTAGGGTTTCTAACTCAAGTATCTGGAAGGGATCCGGGTGGTTGGGACGTAGGATCACCGGGAACAAGTCGGGGAGACTTGGGTGGATCCGAACCCATTAACATCGTTTGTTTGCATTGTTAATTTTGTGTTGTCATTCAATTTAAGCTTCCGCAAATTGATTTGGTAGTTGTTTGCAATTTAATTTGGAATTATACTCCTTATTATTTTAAAGTACTATTCACCCCCCCCTCAAGTACTTGTGCAGTAGCTAGTAGGGCATTACAACAATGTATTTGAGGTCTGGGGTTATTTTTAGATCTCGAAGTGAGATAGCTGTCGGGTTGGAAAGATTAGTTGTGATGTTGTTGTTGATTTGAGAATAAAGAAAACTTGGGTCTTAGGGATCACCGCTAAGACCATCGAAGATCGATGTTGGAATGGGACCCTTACGTTGCATTATGTTTAGGGGATTAGTCTCTCAATTCATACCACTCTTGTGGGTTAGAATTTCAAGGTATTTCAGTGGCTCTCATTGACGCAATGGCGGTAGCCATCATTGTAGCGATATAGTTCGTTGGTGGATCTCCTCAAGGCACGAGCCGGGCGTGGTCACGAGCCTTGGTTAGATCTACTAATTTCCCTATTCAAATCCCAAGGATACTCCTTAAACTCATCAATTCCAATATCGTAGAATCGCTCCCCGAATCGCTCCAAAATCCCTGTAAATCCACAAAACTCTACGAAACTCGAATATGACTTTAGAATTGCAATATCGTAGGAAAATACGATATTTGGATGCGAATATTATATGAAATGCAATGGAATGATGCCATGAAAAGATGGAAAATATGGACACATCAAAATCCCCAAGCTTAGCTCTTACTTGTCCTCGAGGAAGACGAATACCTGGTATGTCGGGCGATGAACAAAAGGAATAAAAAATGAAAGAGAAGAGAGATGGAAGGGGGTGCTAAAGTTATTCAATCAGATCTCAAGCCTCAGTAGTATATCACAATGCTTTGAATAGTAAAAACACATGCCAATGGTATTTTCAAGTTTTACTAATATATGTCTATCATGCAATAAAGACAAAAAACAGGGATCTTCTAAAACATGCCATCAACTCATATCGATCTCATGCAATCTATAGAGTCTTGTCATGCCCCGCTTCCCAAAAACGTGGAAGCGCAGCGTGAGAAGGTCCGCTCAGACTTGAAGCTACAAAGCTGCAAGTCCGATAAGCGTCAATCAACAATAATTGGCAGGTCCCTGTAATGTGACACGGAACAAAGACAAGAATAATAGAAAAAGAGACAAATAATAAATTATCAACCTCAAGTCCAGATAAAATTCAACAACCGCAGAAAAGCCACCAGGCTACAACAGAGTCGAAATAAAAAGGCCCAGCATGGCCAACAAAGAAAATCCAACAAAATGGTATTGCTCACCGACAAGCTAACAACAGACTAAAGAAGGAACTGCGAAGGGAACTAAGACTGGTCGCCAGTGTCTTCGTACTCAGCGTCAGCAACGGGATCGGGCACGAACTCCACGAACTCGTCGCCCTCAACAGCAGGCTCCGGCTCAGCAACTAACATGCGACACCCAACGAGAAGGGGCACATGTCAGCAAGTCTACAAGACTTGTGCAAGGAAACTAAAAGTAAAAACAACCTAGCAGTTCTAGAGTATGGTATACCATGACATGTTATGCAAGGAGAACAGCAAGTAAAGTAAACAGCAGATTATGACATGACATGATTTAAAGCATGGCAGGTAAAAACATGGCATGGGCAAGTAAACATTTACAAGGACAAGTACAAGTATTGTAAGCACGTCATGCACAGAGATTCCGCCCTTTGGCTAGAGTGGCTGTACGGGCCAACTCTTACGCTCAAGTGACCGTTTATCCCTACCCCTCCACGTGTATCGAGCCAGGGCTTTACCCCCGAACATGGAATGCTCGCTTCTGGATCACAAGCCAGGAAGTATTTTTAACAAGGATGGCGTAGGGTTATGCCCGCATAACGGGTGCCTAGCCGTTAACACGGAAACACGGATTGTACTTGGATTTGTAGCGTGTGCTACGTTGCAACATACAAGTTAAATGGCATGTAGGAATGCAATTACATGGCAGATATTTAATTACATTGCGTACCGTTAAAGAAATTAAACGTGACAGGCAAATGCATGATATGACATGACAAGGGCAATTCTAGCTTCGTTGTCAATCTAGAGTTTGGATTTGCGCCTAGACCGCTATCATTTCACGGTCTAGTCTCTTTCACGCTAAAACAAGGTAATGGCCTAAAACATGGCCTAAAGCAAGGTTGGCAAGTTTCACTTGCCTGGTACCGTGGTTTGTTGATCGTCGAGTCAAGATCGCTATTCTACGGGAATTAGGGTTCGCTGTTGGCAAAACAGAAAATTAGAATCAAGATCTAATCCATATTTTTGTATTGGAATCCTATAACGTCTAGTAATCAATTTTTATTAGGTTTTCTAAATTACGGTGAGGGTTATGGGGAGATTAAAGATAGATCACTAACCGTTTACGAAGCGAAGATCGAGACGCCTACGGATCTGCAGGTAGGAGAAGATCTCGCCGGTTTCCGGATTACTGTCGCCAAATCGGATCTAGCACGGCAATGGAAGAAGCGATCCAAGGAATTACGCTGAAGAGAACTCCTCGCGGCTGAAATAGGACAGATCTGGAGAATGGAGAATATAGGGGAAAATCTGGAGCAAAAGGAGAATTTTGGGTTTTAGGGACGGCCGGCGGCCTACGGGGGTGGTGCCGGTGCAATGGATGGGAAGAGGGGACACGGGAGAAATATGGAAGGTAGAGGAAGGTTGGGGGTTGATTGGGGAAGAAGATCGGCTAAGAATAGTGAAGAAATAATAGAAAACGTGTAGGGTTTAAATAGAAAGAAATAGCGGCGACTACGACTTAACCTAGGTTTACTGGGCAATTTAGTCGGTCAGTGAAGAGTGGTCGACCGACTAGTTTGGGAACTAGTCGGTCAGTCGTCCAACTGACACCGACTAAAATCAAATAGTGAACAGGGTTGGTACAGGGAAGGCATGATTAGTCGGTCTGTGAAGACCCGTCGACCGACTAGTTTGGGATCTAGTCGGTCGGTGAACGTTCATGAACCGACTAAAGGTCGAATAAGATAGATGATGAGTACTGACAGTTAGTCGGTCTGAGAAGAAACTCTAACCGACTAGTTTCTCAACTAGTCGGTCGTTAGTTGTTCTTTGATCGACTAACTGTAAACAGTAACTCAGCCGACAAAAAGGTACTCTGTACAAGTCGGTCTGAGAACAAGTCTTGACCGACTAGTTTCACAACTAGTCGGTCGATGAATGTGCTTAGACCGACTAATTGTAAACAGTAACTCAGTCGAAATTTACTGAGAAGAACTAGCCGGTCTGAGAAGTGTTACCGACCGACTAGATTGTAATCTAGTCGGTTGGCTCTCCTTCATGAACCAACTAAGATGCACCAAAAGTGTCGAATCGAAGCGCGAAGCTTCGGGAAGATTCCTATGGCCTCTAAGATCACACTAGCTCAAAGGTTAAGACGCTATGAAGCTTATCGTAAGAATACTTACTCCAAGCCCCATCAAGATATGCAACGGAAGATAAAGATAAGAATGAACCGAACGAAAACGTTAGACGGAGAAAAAAACAGACAAGGAGAGAACATCCAATATTATTCACATAATAGTCATTACAAAACCGGTCGTTACATCCTCCACACCTTAAGAAAAATTCCGCCCTCGGAATTTCCTAACACTCACGTGTCAGGGAAAAAAAGTGGGTAACGCTCTCTCATCTCGTCTTCTCTCTCCCAAGTAGACTCTCCTGGCGAGCCGTGTTGCCACATCACCCTAACAAGATCGACGGCCTTGTTCTGAAGTGACTTCTGACGCCTGTCCAAAATCTGCACTGGCTGTTGGTCATACGTCAGATCGGGGTGAACGGTGATCTCCGAGAAATCCACAGCATGAGATGGATCGATGATGTACCGACGAAGCTGCGACACATGGAAGACATCGTGAACTCATTCCAAAGACGGTGGCAAGGCTAGGCGGTAGGCTACCTCGCCAACTCTCTCCAGAATGTCAAACGGTCCAATGTATCTCAGGCTCAGCTTCCCTCGTTTCCCAAAGCGAATCACTCCTCAATTCGGGGAAATCTTCAGGAACACATGGTTACCTGGTTGAAACCCCAAAGGACGCTGTTTAGCATCAGCCCAATGCTTAAAACGGTCCTGAGCAATCCTCAGCCTCTCCCGTATGTTCCTCACAACATCCACAGCCTCCATGGTCATCTCAGGCCCTAACAGCTCCTGATCTCCGATGTCATCCCAGCTCAGTGGCGATCGACATTTCTTCCCATATAGCGTGACAAAAGGTGCCATGCCAATACTCGCCTGGTAGCTGTTATTGTAGGCAAACTCCACGAGGTGGAGATGATCCTGTTGAGTATTGGACTTCTCCCTACTTGGTGTTAATGATGAGCAAACATAAATACTTGTGACTAATCCCCTATTTTACAGTTAATCCATTGCCTAAGCTTACTATGAAGATCAACTAGCAATGGATGACTCACAAACGTGATTGAAGACAAATGATATGAATTGGATGATCGTAGATTGATGATTGAAGCTCCGTAAAGACTTCAAGCTCATACGATGGAAAGAAGAGATTATTCGTCAATGTAATTTTTCTTTTATCTCTTCTAGTATGTAGCTTAGAAGTAGAACTTTGATGGAGCACTCACACACATCTACTTTCGGTCATATGACATCTCTAGACCTTTGTCCTTTGATCTCAATTCAATTTTCTTTTGTTTGTGCTAGGATTGTTCATAACAGCCGACTGCTGAACAGTTTACAGTCGCCTGTCTCAAAAACAGTCGACTGTGTTTTGTTCTACAGTCGCCTGTTATGCACAGACTATTGCAATGCAGTTTTTGGCCTTCTCTGATTATTTCGCACAGGCTATTGTTGAACGATTCACAGGCGCTTGTCCTTGTGACAGTTGACTGTGTGTTGTACATCAGTCGCCTGTCTCTCCTTGCCCAAACTCTGTTTTGATCTCTCTTCTACGGCCAGTCGACTTATGCTGTATATACAGTTGCTTGTCTATTAGATCAGTCGATTGTCTATGCTGCAACAGTTTCCTGTCTGTAAATCAATTCTTTGATTCAGCTCTCTGGAAATTTATCATGATTGTGACAGTCGTCTGTTTAAGGTTATACAGTCGCCTGTTCTGATTAACAGTCGACTGTGTTCCTTGCATCAGTTGTCTGTCCTGTATCTTGTGAGGTTTCCAGTATTTGTCTAACTTACTCATCTCTCGATCAGTCGCCTGTCGAAGAATGTACAGTCGCCTGTTGGTTTAACAGACGACTGTCTTTGCTTCATCAGTCGACTGTCCACGTGGTAAGTTACCGTTATAAATTCTCACCTACCCTTGCTGACTGTGCAACAGTCGACTGTGGATTGTTCAACAGTCGACTGTCGCGAGTTCAGATTATATCCGTTGAGACTTTTCTCACGGATTTCGATTGGGTTTTTGCCTAAACTGTTTTGTGGATTTGAGAAAGCTATAAATAGAGCTTCTACTGTTTCATTGGAAGGTTACTCATTCATTGCAAAATCCTTCAAGCTTTCCTTTCCAAAGATCAAAGCTTTCAAATCCAAAGCCCTATGTATTTCCAAATCTTGTTCTCTTGCTCTCCAACCTAGAACCAAAGATTGATCTTCTAGGAAATTGGTGCAGTCAAGAGAAAGGGCTTTTCTCCTCTCTTCCAAGAGAGTTCTTCAACACACATCACACTTCTCCTTCAAGTTCTACTTCAAGGCATAGGTGATTGTAAGTGTTGCTTTCAGATTTCATAACTTCTTTATTTGAATTGTGCTCTCGGTTGTGAGAGTGGTTTTTGCTTGCTCCCTGGTTGTGGGAGTCAAGGACATCGATTGTATTCGATTGCACTTGTATGATTGCTACAAGTGGGTTTTTAAGGAAACCTCAAGTTAGGGTTCTAACTTGAGTATCCGGTGGTATCCGGGTGGTAGGGACGTAGGATTACCGGGAACAAGTCGGGAGTTGACTTGGGTAATCCGAACCCTTGAAACATATCTGCGTTTGCGTGTGTTTCTCTTTGGGTTGTTTTTCCTATTCCGCACTATTTGTTGGATTGCATTTTATTTGGCGTAATTTCCTTTTAAATTTGCATAAACACTATTCAACCCCCCTTCTAGTGTTTTCCCCTTAGACAGGGTCCTTACAATTGGTATCAGAGCGCAAGGTTTTATCTATGTCATCCAACAACAACAATGTTCCTCTGCCGCCTATGTACAACAATCACGACCGTGATGGAGCGTCCACACTTTTCGAAGGTCAATCTACGGTACGTCCTCCACGTTTTAATGGTACTAACTTTGGTTATTGGAAGTGTAGGATGGAGACATTCCTTAGGAGTGCTTCTCTTTGGAGAACTCTCTATAAGGAGTATGTCGAGCCCTTCGAAGATGATTTTGAGAAATGGACGACTTCCGAGAAGTCCGTCAAAGTCAACAACGCTAAAGCAATGAACGCTCTTCATTGTGCGTTGGACCCGAATGAGTTCAACAAGATATGCACATGTAAGAGTGCATATCAAATTTGGAACCATCTCATCGTTACCCACGAGAAAACGAATAAGGTAAAGCTTTCAAAGTTATATGTTGCCGAGCAAAACTTCGACTTGTTTCACATGCAGGAAAATGAGAGCATTGCATCGATGTACGGACGCTTTACCGACATCACAAACGAATTGGAAGCCCTTGGCCAAATCTACACCGAACCTAAAAAGGTAAGGAAGATCATCATGGGGATGACCTCCAAATGGAAAAGACGAGCAATCGCCATTGAGGAGGTCAATGACTTGAAGAACTACACCGTGGTGAATCTCATCGGGACTCTTATGTCTTACGAAGTAAGACGGGATAACTGATTGAAGATTCGAGCCATGATGAATCCCTCGGAGGCCAACAAGAAAGCTTTGGCGTCCAATGCCAATTCGTCATCCTCTGATAGTGATGAATCCGAGAACGAGATGGATTTGGGTGAAATGGCCCAAATGGCGAAGAAGTTCCAACGCTTCTTCCGCAAAGGTAAATTTCCCTCCAACAAACGTTTTGAATCTACTAATGCTACTTCCTCTCTTTGTTATAAGTGTAATAAGCCAGGGCACATCAAGAGGGATTGCCCAATGCTAAACAACAAAGAAAAGTGGAAGGCACCAAAGTACCACAAGTCCAACAAGAACAAGAAAGACAAGAAAAAAGGACTCATCGGTACCTTTGATGACTCAAGTGATGACTCATCAAGTGATTCCGATGATGAGAAGGGTGAGAGCGCCCACATGTGCTTCATGGCACTTGAAGACCCACTCTCGGATGAGAGTGATTCCGATAGGGATAACACCGAGGTGACAATGGATGAACTTCGCATAGCTAATGAAGAACTATTTGCTAAATACCAATCTTTAATGCTTAGATACTCTAGCTTAAAGAAATCAAAAGTTAGCAAGTCATACATTCAATGCATTATCAACAATGACACCATTGTTGATACTTTAACCCTTGAGAAAGCAAACTTAGCTTCTCAAAATGTCACATTGAGAGATGAGGTGAATTCCCTCAAATCTCAACTAGATCAAACACATCCCATGGATAATAGTGATCTATTACACGCCACACACAATTGGGATTAGAGAATGATTCTCTTAAAACCCAAGTGCATGAGCTCAAAGCACGGGTGTCCACTCTGGATACCAACATTTCTTCTTTAAAGGAGAAATATGAGCTCATGTCCTCCCGTATTGTGAGATTCAATAAGGGACAAGGACAATTGGATGATTTGCTTGCAAATCAATTTCCGGCCACACATCGTGTTGGCCTTAGATTTGTAAAAGCGAATGCATCTAATGATTGCACCTCCTATAGTGGTGTCACTATAGATTTTGTAAGGCCTTCCTCCGGTGCATCCACAAGTGGTGTCAAAGACACTATAGGTAGCAATCCTACCAAGAATGTCACCACATCACCTTCTCTTCCTTTTGGCAAGAAACCCACTAAGGGTGAAACCAAAAGCAAGGCCATGCTTATATGTACACTAATACTCATCCACGTAGGAAACATCCTACTTCACAAGTGGATAATCATGACACATTTTATGCTCCGCACCCACGGACACATACACAACCACACATGAGAAATACTCATGTACGTGCTCCCACACATCCATATGCTCATACGCATCATTCTTTCATGTATGCTAATTCTCCACATGTCATGCATGATCAATATGCTTCATATAATATGCATATTCCCAAGAATACATATCATTCAAGAATGTACAATGCATATCCTCCACCTCATATCTATGCTAGAAATCATGTTCCTAAGAAGCATGCACCACATAGAAATCCAACTCATATGCATGCAACTAGGAATAGGACTCCCAAGATGTACACTATTTGGGGTCCGAAGAACACTAGTCTAAATGTTAGGAATTGTTGCGGGGTGGAACTTGCGTACAATGAATTTGTATTATGGGGAACCAAGGGCACGGTGGTTATATTGATAAGAGGATTTAGATGGGATATTTAACAAGTGAGTAGTGGGGTGAAGAGGCTAAGCTTGCCGCCAGGGAGGCCACGGAGTCAAATCTCGTCGGGCGCGGTGGAGGAGGATCGGGCGGCAGGAGCCGAAGGTGGATGTTGACCAAGGGGCGAGCTACCCTGCACAATGAGCAACTCGTCAGAAGGGCCGGGTTGGGGTCCAACCCTTAGCCCCTCCGATGCCTAAGTCAGTAACTGGACTTAATGCGGGGGCTAGGCACGCAGGTCGGACTGAGGGTGTGTCGACCGTACATGACAAGCTATAAGTGGGAGAACAAAGATATGGACGACCTTTGCTCTCATGTGTGAATAAGGGGATTCAGAGGGAATTTTCCAACCCCCTCACCGTAAGAAGTGAGGGGGTATTTATACCTGATGGGAGATGATTAGGTGGGGCTGACCTGGCATGCTGACTCGGTGTGATGAGCTGGCCCGGCTGTCAGTGGAAGCTTCAGACGAGGATGTTAGGAACAGGAGTTCTGCCTCGCTTTTTTCAGATGGCGCAACGGCCAAGGGCACTTTTGCCAGGGTGTCAGGGCCGAAAGCATTAAGTGTCAGGGGGCTCAGCGGCCAGGGGGTGCTTTGTCAGATGGTTGGGCGGTGCTAGTGTCAGTCGTGTCCTTACACTAGGTTGTTTGTCGTGCGTGATGAACAAAAGGTCCGGCAATGCTATCCCCGGCGGCGGGGTTCGTGGGGACCCACCGGGTCGACCTGTTCGTGGGTTGTCCGGCCCGGTCGTGCACCTTTTCGGTCGCGGGTCATGGACCGCTGGCAGGGAGGGATATGCATGTGCATCTGTCAACATCCCAGGCTGCGCTGTCTGGGTGCTCCCCAGGCGCACTGCCCCCGGAGGGACGAGCGAATGCGGTTGTACGCCTCGGCCGGGAGGTGGGGGCGCTGCAAGGTGCACTCATTCCCATGTAGCCTCGGACCTCCGGGCTGGCAGTCCCTTTGCAAAGGGGTGAGTCAATGAGGTATGTCAGTGGATCTAGTCGGGAGGCGGACTCCCACGATCTTTAGGTCGTAACAATTGCCCCCGGCATTCGAGTGCAAGGCGGTAGCCCGGCTCGGCTCGGATGACGTAACGCTACCTCCATTCTAACATGGTTCGGACCTGGGTCCGCACTCATGAGTGGCGACGCGGCTCCCATGGAGTATTGCCCGCTGTCACAGGATCGTGAGATCTCGTCCCGTGTGGGGGCAAAGCAAGGAGGTGTGACACTACGATTTGGGGAGGGGCGTTGCCTCTTAACGACGCGTCGTTGTATGTGGCGGCTGGGTCGGACTTTGGGGGAACCCGGTTTTATTGAGAAGGCCATGGTTTTCGTTGAGATGTGTTTATCGGACGTGGTTGTTATTTTTGTGGGGCTCTAGCCGCCCCATGTCTTGGTGAAATTCCTAGCTATTGTGCGCTTGGGCTTATGGGGATGAGTCCGTAGGGAGAAATATTATTCATCAGCCTTTACAGGAGATCTTGATGGTATTTACAACAATATGGCAGGTGTGACCAAACCCGTGGTTAGGTCGGGAGGTTGTTTTAACTCGTCACCAACAGCATCGGTGTGAGCGGGTCCCTGTCGCGGGGCGGCCTTCCTTCCTTTCTGCTGGCCGCTGGACTCCTCCTGCCTTTCTGTCCGGGGGCAAGCTGACGTGCCATGAATCACCGTTTGGCTTCATCGGGGATGCAGCCCTGCTGTAACCCCCCTCGGGGACCCCCCTCGGGAGGGCTGACCCCCATTTGTCGGGCGGACCTCCTTCCCCTCCCTTGCTTCATCGTATTCTGTCTCACCGTCGCCGTGCTGGATGGTTGCCCGGCCTCTCCAGGGATCCTGTACATCAAGGGGGAGCCCTGGAGGGGGCGGAGGATGAGGTGGAGGTGGTGGCGTCGCCCTCCCGGGGGGAGTCCGACGGGCCGGCAGGTGGGTCGTTGGGATACCCGTTGGGGGTTTCCACCCTCACACTCGGTGGGAATCGGCGTGGTGCGGATGCCAATTGGGTGTGGCGGCCCGCTGCTAGCCTTTCGGACCGGCTGTTTCATCGGTTAAGAGCAGGAGAAAGGCTGGCAGGCAGGGCTTCCCATGTGTAAGGGGAATACCCTATTGGCGATCCGCTTGTAAGGGGAGTATCCTATCAGAGGTCGTGGAGTGGAAGCGGCCACCGGTGGAGGAAGTGAGGTTCGTCGGTGGACATCAGCCTTCTCCGTATTTGGGTGGGGCGTCCCGGGCTTTTTCATACCCGGTGTGAAGGGATGTGATTCCTTCTCGTATATGTTCTCCCCCTCCCTAAACTCTGAAGGGGGGTACTTATAGAGGGGTTCTGCGGAAGGGTTCGCCTTGAATAATGTGAGGGACTGGCGTCATTAATGGGCTCCGTCGAATACGCGCTTTGGGAACCGCTTTTGCCTGGCGGTATCTGACGCGGTTCGTCTGCCCTGGCCTCTCGGGGGGGCGTGTTGCTGCTGATGGCGTGTTTCCCGAGCGCCCTTTCATTTCGTCGAGTCACATCATGGCGCTGCTTTATCGGAACCAGGCGTATATCCGACAGGCATTGGTTTGTGACCGGTCTGCCCCGGTCTACGTGCCCTTGTCCTTATTCCCAAGTTTGAGTTCTTGGGGATCATGGGCCTAATCGGGGTGGGGGAGTCTAGGTGTGGTTTGGGTGGCCAGCCCCAGGTAGTTGGTCGTTGTGCGGTCCGAACCGGGTAGCCACTATCGAGGTGAGCGTGTCGCCCCTGGGAAGCCGGTCTTTGCCGTGTTGTATCGTGGGTGTTATCTATTTTGTTTTCTTGCATGAGTACAATTATTGCCCCCAACATTCCCTTGTCCGAGAGCGCGAGGTCTGGGGGGAAGGGGATGTTGATGGTCGACGTGTTACCTTTGGGCGGGACGGGGAATCACCGGATAGGATTGGGATGAGACATGCCGCCCTATCACGGACAGGGGCTAACCTTAGTATGGTTGACCCCTGGGTGTCCGTCGCGAGGGGATTTTGCCTCGGGCGGAAGTGGCCATGCAGAGCAGGCCTTAGTTCAACCCCTTCCCATTTGTCTGAAAGGTATCGTTGATTTTAGTTCACGAGGGGTCTCGTTTTGAAGCGTCGATCCTTCCTTGTATCGGGGGGTTCGAACTGCAGGTATGTACTTCCTGGGCGTCCTCAGTTAGTACGGGGGGAGTGCGACGCTCTGTCCCTCCTTTTCCCGTCGTGAGGGGTGGCCCCGTTTCGTGAGCTCGCCCGGCCATTGGCAGGGGGATCGTTTCACGCTAGCGCATTCTCAGAAAGTTAAAGTGACTTTGGTAAGGATAAACATTTTTTTTCATTTTAAATTTACAGGAACTCTTCTGTGGTTTGTACATGAGGACTTGGATCATTACCAGTTGGGGGAGTAAGATCCGGTCCAAGAGCGGGCTGTGGAGATGTGCTCGCCTGCTGTGAACTACCTCAGGATTTATGGGTTACCCTCTGCGAGGTGGGCCTTTTTGTCTTCAGTTGTTCTTGGCGCCTCGGTGAGCGCCCTCCCTTCGTTCTGACGGGTTACAAGGTCTTTTCGGTCGGGTGGAGGAACTAGGGAAGCTGTCTTGCTGTGGCGTTTGTTCGGGGGAGCGAGCTCCTGACGACCAGGGCGCCTCCCCTCCCCTCCATTACTTTGTCATCTCCCTCCACACCTCGCGGTTTGGGTTTGAGGGCAGGGTTCTAATCTCGATTGTTTGCGGGTGGGCTGACACGCCATGAATCGCCTTTTGGATTCATCGGGGATGCAGCCTTGCTGTGGCCCCCGTCGGGAGGTCGAAGGCGAGCAGGTGTACACCTGCAGGCCTGGAGGGGCTTTTGCCTTTCCTGCCGGCGGGGAGCGGATGCCTACCGTCCCCCGTCTCATCTGGTTTAGAGCAGATGGAGGAGTGAAAGGTGGATTTCCCTTGTGTAAGAGGAATATCCTATTGGCGATCCGTTTGTAAGGGGAATATCCTATCGGAGGTCGTGGAGATGGAGTGACCATCGCTCAGGGAGGAGGGAACCACTGGTGGCCGGTGACCTCCCTTTTGTTCAGGCGAGGCATCTCGGCCCGTTTCCCAGCGGGTGGGGGGTGTCGGGGCCGATTTCTCATATCTTCCGAATCTTTGTCCTTCTCTCTTTCGGGAGGGTGAGTGGCGCCTTTATAGGGGGATTTTGTTGATGGTTTCCTCCCAAATTACTACGATGAGCTAGCATTATTAATGGGCTCCTCGGAATCACGCCCGCTGGAAACCGCTTTTGCCAGGTGGCACTTATGGAACCTCTTTTGGGGCGTATCATTATTGTTGGTGCATTTCTCGAACGTTCTTTCGTTTCATCGGGTCACATCGGGGCTGCCTTCTCGAGAACTGACGCCTGGTTTGTCCCGGTTTATGTGCCCTTGTCCTCCTTCCCAGGTTTGACTTTTCAAGGATCACGGGTCTGCCAAGTCTGGGGTGTGGTTATGCGGCGAGGCCTATGCCCTGCCCCGGAGGTCTGGAGGGGGGGAGCGGGCGCGTAGCCCGGCCCGTGCCCTTCTCTGGTCTGGGTGGCTAGGGTTGGCCCTGCCCCAGAGGTCTTGAGGGGGGGAGCGGGCGCGTAGCCCGGCTCGTGCCCTTCTCTGGTTCGGGTGGCTAGGGTTGGCCCTGCCCCAGAGGTCTTGAGGGGGGGAGCAGGCGCGTAGCCCGGCCCGTGCCCTTCTCTGGTTTGGGTGGCGAGGGTTGGCCCTGCCCCAGAGGTCTTGAGGGGGGGGAGCGGGCGCGTAGCCCGGCCCGTGCCCTTCTCTAGTTTGGGTGGCTAGGGTTGGCCCTACCCCAGAGGTCTTGAGGGGGGGAGCGGGCGCGTAGTCCGGCCCGTGCCCTTCTATGGTTTGGGCGGCGAGGGTTGGCCCTGCCCCAGAGGTCTTGAGGGGGGAGCGGGCGCGTAGCCCAGCCCGTGCCCTTCTCTGGTTAGGGTGGCGAGGGTTGGCCCTACCCCAGAGGTCTTGAGGGGGGACTGGGCACGTAGCCCGGCCCGTTCCCTTCTCTGGTTTGGGTGGCTAGGGTTGGCCATGCCCCAGAGGTCTTGACGGGGGGAGCGGGCGCGTAGCCCGGCCCGTGCCCTTTTCTGGTTTGGGTGGCTAGGGTTGGCCCTGCCTCAGAGGTCTTGAGGGGGGCGGGCGCGTAGCCCGGCCCGTGTCGTTCTCTGGTTTAGGTGGCTAGGGTTGGCCGTGCCCCAGAGGGGTTGAGGGGGGAGCAGGCACGTAGGCCGGCCCGTGCCCTTCTTTGGTTTGGGTGGCTGGGGTTGGCCCTGCCCCAAAGGTCTTAGGGGAGAGCGGGCGCGTAGCCCGGCCCGTGCCCTTCTCTGGTTTGGGTGGCTAGGGTTGGCCCTGCCCCAGAGGTCTTGAGGGGCGGAACGGGCATGTAGCCCAGCCCGTGCCCTTCTCTGGTTTGGGTGGCTAGGGTTGGCCCTGCCCCAGAGGTCTTGAGGGGGGAGCGGAAGCGTAGCCCGGCCCGTGCCCTTCTCTGGTTTGGGTGGCTAGGGTTGGCCCTGCCCCAGAGGTCTTGAGGGGGGGAGCGGGGGCGTAGCCCAGCCCGTGCCCTTCTCTAGTTTGGGTGGCTAGGGTTGGCCCTGCCCCAGAGGTCTTGAGGGGGGGAGCGGGCGCGTAACCCGACCCGTGCCCTTCTCTGGTTTGGGTGGCTAGGGTTGGCCCTTCCCCAGAGGTCTTGAGGGGGGAGTGGGCGCGTAGCCCGGCCCGTGCCCTTCTCTGGTTTGGGTGGCTAGGGTTGGCCCTGCCCCAGAGGTCTTGAGGGGGGGTGCGGGCGCATAGCCGGGCCCGTGCCCTTCTCTGGTTTAGGTGGCTAGGGTTGGCCCTGCCCCAGAGGTCTTGTGGGGGGGAGCGGGCGCGTAGCCCGGCCCATGCCCTTCTCTGGTTTGGGTGGCAAGGGTTGGCCCTGCCCCAGAGTTCTTGAGGGGGAAGCAGGCGCGTAGCCCAACCGTGCCCTTCTCTGGTTTGGGTGGCTAGGGTTGGCCCTGCCCCAGAGGTCTTGAGGGGGGGAGCGGGCGTGTAGCCCGGCCCGTGCCCTTCTCTGGCTTGGGTGGCTAGGGTTGGCCCAGCCCCAGAGGTCTTAAGGGGGGAGCGGGCACGTAGCCAGGCCCGAGCCCTTCTCTGGGTTCGGTGCCTAGGGTTGGCCCTGCCCCAGAGGTCTTGAGGGGGGGAGCAGGTGCGTAGCCCGGCCCGTGCCCTTCTCTGGTTTGGGTGGCTAGGGTTGGCCCTGCCCCAGAGGTCTTGAGGGGGGGAGCGGGCGCGTAGCCCGGCCCGTGCCCTTCTCTGGTTTGGGTGGCTAGGGTTGGCCCTACCCTAGAGGTCTTGAGGGGGGAGCGGACGCGTAGCCCGGCCTGTGCCCTTCTCTGGTTTGTGTGGCTAGGGTTGGCCCTGCCCCAGAGGTCTTGAGGGGGGAGCGGGCGCGTAACCCAGCCCGTGCCCTTCTCTGGTTTGGGTGGCTAGGGTTGGCCCTGCCCCAGAGGTCTTGAGGGTGGAGCGGGCGCGTAGCTCGGCCAGTACCCTTCTCTGGTTTGGGTGACTAGAGTTGGCCCTGCCCCAGAGGTCTTGAGGGGGGGAGCGGGCGTGTAGCCCAGCCCGTGCCGTTCTCTGGTTTAGGTGGCTAGGGTTGGCCCTGCCCAGAGGTATTGAGGGGGGAGCGGGCGCGTAGCCCGGCCCGTGCCCTTCTCTTGTTTGGGTGGCTAGGGTTGGCCATGCCCCAGAGGTCTTAGGGCGGAGCCGGCGCGTAGCCCGGCCCGTGCCCTTCTTTGGTTTGGGTGGATAGGGTTGGCCCTGCCCCAGAGGTCTTGAGGGGCGGAGCGGGCATGTAGCCCAGCCCGTGCCCTTCTCTGGTTTGGGTGGCTAGGGTTGGCCCTGCCCCAGAAGTCTTGAGGGGGGGGAGCGGGCGCGAAGCCCGGCCCGTGCCCTTCTCTGGTTTGGGTGGCTAGGGTTGGCCCTGCCCCAGAGGTCTTGAGGGGGGAGCGGGGGCGTAGCCCGGCCCGTGCCTTCTCTAGTTTGGGTGGCTAGGGTTGGCCCTGCCCCAGAGGTCTTGAGGGGGGGAGCGGGCATGTAACCCGACCCGTGCCCTTCTCTGGTTTGGGTGGCTAGGGTTGGCCCTTCCCCAGAGGTCTTGAGGGGGGAGCGGGTGCGTAGCCCGGCCCGTGCCCTTCTCTGGTATGGGTGGCTAGGGTTGGCACTGCCCCAGAGGTCTTGAGGGGGGTGCGGGCGCGTTGCCCGGCCCGTGCCCTTCTCTGGTTTGGGTGGCTAGGGTTGGCCCTACCCCAGAGGTCTTGAGGGGGAAGCAGGCGCGTATCCCGACCCGTGCCCTTCTCTGGTTTGGGTGGCTAGGGTTGGCCCTGCCCCAGAGGTCTTGAGGGGGGGAGCGGGCGTGTAGCCCGGCCCGTGCCCTTCTCTGGCTTGGGTGGCTAGGGTTGTTCTAGCCCCAGAGGTCTTGAGGGGGGAGCGGGCCCGTAGCCCGGCCCGTGCCCTTCTCTG
Source organism: Scilla litardierei (assembly GCA_030789695.1). Taxonomy (NCBI): domain Eukaryota; kingdom Viridiplantae; phylum Streptophyta; class Magnoliopsida; order Asparagales; family Asparagaceae; genus Scilla; species Scilla litardierei. The sequence goes on from JAULAV010001171.1 coordinate 59,416, forward strand.
GGTTCGGTGCCTAGGGTTGGCCCTGCCCCAGAGGTCTTGAGGGGGGAGCAGGCGCGTAGCCCGGCCCGTGCCCTTCTCTGGTTTGGGTGGCTAGGGTTGGCCCTGCCCCAGAGGTCTTGAGGGGGGGAGCGGGCGCATAGCCGGGCCCGTGCCATTCTCTGGTTTGGGTGGCTAGGATTGGCTCTGCCCCAGAGGTCTTGTGGGGGGGAGCGGGCGCGTAGCCCGGCCCATGCCCTTCTCTGGTTTGGGTGGCTAGGGTTGGCCCTGCCCCAGAGGTCTTGAGGGGGAAGCAGGCACGTAGCCCGACCCGTGCCCTTCTCTGGTTTGGGTGGCTAGGGTTGGCCCTGCCCCAGAGGTCTAGAGGGGGGGAGCGGGCGTGTAGCCCGGCCCGTGCCCTTCTCTGGCTTGGGTGGCTAGGGTTGGCCAATCCCCAGAGGTCTTGAGGGGGGAGCGGGCACGTAGCCCGGCCCGTGCCCTTCTCTGGGTTCGGTGCCTAGGGTTGGCCCAGCCCCAGAGGTCTTGAGGGGGGGAGCAGGCGCGTAGCCCGGCCCGTGCCCTTCTCTGGTTTGGGTGGATAGGGTTGGCCCTGCCCCAGAGGTCTTGAGGGGGGGAGCGGGCGCGTAGCCCGGCCCGTGCCCTTCTCTGGTTTGGGTGGCTAGGGTTAGCCCTGCCCCAAAGGTCTTGAGGGGGGAGCGGGCATGTATCCCGGCCTGTGCCCTTCTCTGGTTTGGGTTTGCTAGGGTTGGCCCTGCCTCAGAGGTCTTGAGGGGGGGAGCGGGCGCGTAACCCAGCCCGTGCCCTTCTCTGGTTTGGGTGGCTAGGGTTGGCCCTGCCCCAGAGGTCTTGAGGGGGGAGCGGGCGCGTAGCTCGGCCAGTACCCTTCTCTGGTTTGGGTGGCTAGGGTTGGCCCTGCCCCAGAGGTCTTGAGGGTGGGAGCGGGCGTGTAGCCCAGCCCGTGCCATTCTGTGGTTTAGGTGGCTAGGGTTGGCCCTGCCCAGAGGTGTTGAGGGGGGGAGCGGGCGCGTAGCCCGGCCCGTGCCCTTCTCTTGTTTGGGTGGCTAGGGTTGGCCATGCCCCAGAGGTCTTAGGGCGGAGCCGGCGCGTAGCCCTGCCCGTGCCCTTCTCTGGTTTGGGTGGCTAGGGTTGGCCCTACCCCAGAGGTCTTGAGGGGGGAGCGGGCACGTAGCCCGGCCGGTGCCCTTCTCTTGTTTGGGTGGCTTGGGTTGGCCCAGCCCCAGAGGTCTTGAGGGGGGGAGCGGGCACGTAGCCCGGCCCGTGCCCTTCTCTGGTTTGGGTGGCTAGGGTTGGCCCTGCCCCAGAGGTCTTGAGGGGGGGAGCGGGCGCGTAGCCCGGCCCGTGCCCTTCTCTGGTTTGGGTGGATAGGGTTGGCCCTGCCCCGGAGGTCTTGAGGGGTGAACAGGCGCATAGCCCGGCCCGTGCCCTCTCTGGTTTGGGTGGCTAGGGTTGGCCCTGCCCCAGAGGTCTTGAGGGGGGAGCGGGCGCGTAGCCCGGCCCGTGCCCTTCTCTGGTTTGGGTGGCTAGGGTTGGCCCTGCCCCAGAGGTCTTGAGGGGGGGAGCGGGCGCGTAGCCCGGCCCGTGCCCTTCTCTGGTTTGAGTGGCTAGGGTTGGCCCTGCCCAGAGGTCTTGAGGGGAGAGCGGGCGCGTAGCCCGGCCTGTGCCCTTCTCTGGTTTGGGTGGCTAGGGTTGGCTCTGCCCCAGAGGTCTTGAGGGGGGGAGCGGGCACGTAGCCCGGCCGGTGCCCTTCTCTGGTTTGCGTGGCTAGGGTTGGCCCTGCCCCAGAGGTCTTGAGGGGGGGAGCAGGCACGTAGCCCTGCCCGTGCCCTTCTCTGGTTTGGGTGGCTAGGGTTGGCCCTGCCTCAGAGGTCTTGAGGGGGGGAGCGGGTGCGTAACCCAGCCCGTGCCCTTCTCTGGTTTGGGTGGCTAGGGTTGGCCCTGCCCCAGAGGTCTTGAGGGAGGGAGCGGGCGCGTACCTTGGCCAGTACCCTTCTCTGGTTTGGGTGGCTAGGGTTGGCCCTGCCCCAGAGGTCTTGAGGGGGGGAGCGGGCGTGTAGCCCAGCCCGTGCCGTTCTCTGGTTTAGGTGGCTAGGGTTGGCCCTGCCCAGAGGTGTTGAGGGGGGAGCGGGCGCGTAGCCCGGCCCGTGCCCTTCTCTTGTTTGGGTGGCTAGGGTTGGCCATGCCCCAGAGGTCTTAGGGCGGAGCCGGCGCGTAGCCCGGCCCGTGCCCTTCTCTGGTTTGGGTGGCTAGGGTTGGCCCTACCCCAGAGGTCTTGAGGGGGGAGCGGGCGCGTAGCCCGGCCGGTGCCCTTCTCTGGTTTGGGTGGCTTGGGTTGGCCCAGCCCCAGAGGTCTTGAGGGGGGGAGCGGGCGCGTAGCCCAGCCCGTGCCCTTCTCTGGTTTGGGTGGCTAGGGTTGGCCCTGCCCCAGAGGTCTTGAGGGGGGGAGCGGGGGCGTAGCCCGGCCCGTGCCCTTCTCTGGTTTGGGTGGATAGGGTTGGCCCTGCCCCGGAGGTCTTGAGGGGGGAACAGGCGCATAGCCCGGCCCGTGCCCTCTCTGGTTTAGGTGGCTAGGGTTGGCCCTGCCCCAGAGGTCTTGAGGGGGGAGCGGGCGCGTAGCCCGGCCCGTGCCCTTCTCTGGTTTGGGTGGCTAGGGTTGGCCCTGCCCCAGAGGTCTTGAGGGGGGGAGCGGGCGCGTAGCCCGGCCCGTGCCCTTCTCTGGTTTGAGTGGCTAGGGTTGGCCCTGCCCCAGAGGTCTTGAGGGGAGAGCGGGCACGTAGCCCGGCCTGTGCCATTCTCTGGTTTGGGTGGCTAGGGTTGGCTCTGCCCCAGAGGTCTTGAGGGGGGAGCGGGCACGTAGCCCGGCCGGTGCCCTTCTCTGGTTTGCGTGGCTAGGGTTGGCCCTGCCCCAGAGGTCTTGAGGGGGGGAGCAGGCACGTAGCCCTGCCCGTGCCCTTCTCTGGTTTGGGTGGCTAGGGTTGGCCCTACCCCAGTGGTCTTGAGGGGGGAGCAGGCGCGTAGCCTGGCCCGTGCCCTTCTCTGGTTTGGGTGGCTAGGGTTGGCCCTGTCCCAGAGGTCTTGAGGGGGGGAGCGGGCCCGTAGCCCGGCCCGTGCCCTTCTCTAGTTTGGGTGGCTAGGGTTGGCCCTGCCCCCGAGGTCTTGAGGGGGGGAGCGGGCGCGTAGCCCGGCCCGTGCCCTTCTCTGGTTTGGGTGGCTAGGGTTGGCCCTGCCCAAGAGGTCTTGAGGGGGGGAGCGGGCGTGTAGCCCGGCCCGTGCCCTTCTTTGGTTTGGGTGGCTAGGGTTGGCCCTGCCCCAGAGGTCTTGAGGGGGGGAGAGGGCGCGTAGCCTGGGCCCGTGCCCTTCTCTGGTTTGGGTGGCTAGGGTTGGCCCTGCCCCAGAGGTCTTGAGGGGGGAGCGGGCGCGTAGCCCGGCCCGTGCCATTCTCTGGTTTGGGTGGCTAGGGTTGGCCCTGCCCCAGAGGTCTTGAGGGGGGAGCGTGCGCGTAGCCCGGCCCGTGCCCTTCTCTGGTTTGGGTGGCTAGGGTTGGCCCTGCCCCAGAGGTCTTGAGGGGGGAGCGGGCGCGTAGCCCGGCCCGTGCCCTTCTCTGGTTTGGGTGGCTAGTGTTGGCCCTGCCCCAGAGGTCTTGAGGGGGGGAGCGGGCGCGTAACCCGGCCCGTGCCCTTCTCTGGTTTGGGTGGCTAGGGTTGGCCCTGCCCCAGTGGTCTTGAGGGGGGAGTGGGCGCGTAGCCCGGCCCGTACCCTTCTCTGTTTTGGGTGGCTAGGGTTGGCCCTGCCCGAGAGGTCTTGAGGGGGGGCGGGCGCGTAGCCCAGCCTGTGCCGTTCTCTGGTTTAGGTGGCTAGGGTTGGCCCTGCCCTAAAGGGGTTGAGGAGGGAGCGGGCGCGTATCCCGGCCCGTGCCCTTTTCTGGTTTGGGTGGCTAGGGTTGGCCCTACCCCAGAGGTCTTGAGGGGGGAGCGGGCGCGTAGCCCGGCCCGTGCCCTTCTCTGGTTTGGGTGGCTAGGGTTGGCCCTGCCCTAGAGGTCTTGAGGGGGGAACGGGCGCGTAGCCCGGCCCGTGCCCTTCTCTGGTTTGGGTGGCTAGGGTTGGCCCTGCCCCAGAGGTCTTGAGGGGGGAGCGGGCGCGTAGCCCGGCCCGTGCCCTTCTCTGGTTTGGGTGGCTATGGTTGGCCATGCCCCAGAGGTCTTGAGGGGGGGAGCAGGCGCGTAGCCTGGCCCGTGCCCTTCTCTGGTTTGGGTGGCTGGGGTTGGCCCTGCCCCAGAGGTCTTGAGGGGGGAGAGGGCGCGTAGCCCAGCCTGTGCCCTTCTCTGGTTTGGGTGGCTAGGGTTAGCCCTGCCCCAGATGTCTTGAGGGGGGAGCGGGCGCGTAGCCCGGCCTGTGCCCTTCTCTGGTTTGGGTGGCTAGGGTTGGCCCTGCCCCAGTGGTCTTGAGGGGGGGAGCAGGCACGTAGCCCTGCCCGTGCCCTTCTCTGGTTTGGGTGACTAGGGTTGGCCCTGCCCCAGTGGTCTTGAGGGGGGAGCAGGCGCGTAGCCCGGCCCGTTCCCTTCTCTTGTTTGGGTGGCTAGGGCTGGCCCAGTCCCAGAGGTCTTGATGGGGGGAGCGGGCACGTAGCCCGGCCCGTGCCCTTCTCTGGTTTGGGAGGCTAGGGTTGGCCCTGCCCCCGAGGTCTTGAGGGGGTGAGGGGGGCGTAGCCCGGCCCGTGCCCTTCTCTGGTTTGGGTGGCTAGGGTTGGCCCTGCCCTAGAGGTCTTGAGGGGGGGAGCGGGCGTGTAGCCCGGCCCGTGCCCTTCTTTGGTTTGGGTGGCTAAGGTTGGCCCTGTCCCATAGGTCTTGAGGGGGGGGAGCGGGCGCATAGCCTGGGCCCGTGCCCTTCTCTGGTTTGGGTGGCTAGGGTTGGCCCTGCCCCAGAAGTCTTGAGGGGGGAGCGGGAGCGTAGCCCGGCCCGTGTCCTTCTCTGGTTTCGGTGGCTAGGGTTGGTCCTGACCCAGAGGTCTTGAGGGGGGAGAGGGCGCGTAGCCCGGCCCGTGCCCATCTCTGGTTTGGGTGGCTAGGGTTGGCCCTGCCCCAGATGTCTTGAGGGGGGAGCGGGCGCGTAGCCCGGCCCGTGCCCTTCTCTGGTTTGGGTGGCTAGTGTTGGCCCTGCCCCAGAGGTCTTGAGGGGGGGAGCGGGCGCGTAACCCAGCCCGTGCCCTTCTCTGGTTTGGGTGGCTAGGGTTGGCCCTGTCCCAGAGGTCTTGAGGGGGAAGTGGGCACGTAGCCCGGCCCGTCCCCTTCTCTGGTTTGGGTGGCTAGGGTTGGCCATGCCCCAGAGGTCTTGAGGGGGGGCGGGCGCGTAGCCCGGCCCGTGCCGTTCTCTGGTTTGGGTGGCAAGGGTTGGCCCTGCCCCAGAGGTCTTGAGGGGGGGAGCGGGCGCGTAGCCCGTCCCGCGCCCTTCTCTGGTTTGGGTGACTAGGTTTGGCCCTGCCCCAGAGGTCTTGAGGGGGGGAGCGGGTGTGTAGCCCGGCCCGTGCCCTTCTCTGGTTTGGGTGGCTAGGGTTGGCCCTGCCCCAGAGGTCTTGAGGGGGGAGCGGGCGTGTAGCCCGGCCCGTGCCCTTCTCTCGTTTGGGTGGCTAGGGTTGGCCCTGCCCCAGAGGTCTTGAGGGGGGAGCGGGTGTGTAGCCCGGCCCGTGCCCTTCTCTGGTTTGGGTGGCTAGGGTTGGCCCTGCCCCAGAGGTCTTGAGGGGGGAGCGGGTGCGAAGCCCGGCCCGTGCCCTTCTCTGGTTTGGGTGGCTAAGGTTGGCCCAGCCCCAGAGGTCTTGAGGGGGGGGAGCGGGCGTGTAGCCCGGCCAGTGCCCTTCTCTGGTTTGGGTGGCAAGGGTTGGCCCTGCCCCAGAGGTCTTGAGGGGGGAGCGGGCGTGTAGCCCGGCCCGTGCCCTTCTCTGGTTTGGGTGGCAAGGGTTGGCCTGCCCCAGAGGTCTTGAGGGGGGGGAGCGGGCGCGTAGCCCGGCCCGTGCCCTTCTCTGGTTTGGGTGGCTAGGGTTGGCCCTGCCCCAGAGGTCTTGAGGGGGGGGGAGCGGGTGCGTAGCCCGGCCCGTGCCCTTCTCTGGTTTGGGTGGCTAGGGTTGGCCCTGCCCCAGAGGTCTTGAGGGGGGAGCGGGCGCGTAGCCCGGCCCGTGCCCTTCTCTGGTTTGGGTGGCTAGGGTTGGCCCTGCCCCAGAGGTCTTGAGGGGCAGCGGGTGTGTAGCCCGTCCCGTGCCCTTCTCTGGTTTGGGTGGCTAGGGTTGGCCCTGCCCCAGAGGTCTTGAGGGGGGGAGCGGGCGCGTAGCCCGGCCCGTGCCCTTCTCTGGTTTGAGTGGCTAGGGTTGGCCCTGCCCAGAGGTCTTGAGGGGAGAGCGGGCGCGTAGCCCGGCCTGTGCCCTTCTCTGGTTTGGGTGGCTAGGGTTGGCTCTGCCCCAGAGGTCTTGAGGGGGGAGCGGGCACGTAGCCCGGCCGGTGCCCTTCTCTGGTTTGCGTGGCTAGGGTTGGCCCTGCCCCAGAGGTCTTGAGGGGGGGGAGCAGGCACGTAGCCCTGCCCGTGCCCTTCTCTGGTTTGGGTGGCTAGGGTTGGCCCTGCCTCAGAGGTCTTGAGGGGGGGGAGCGGGCGCGTAACCCAGCCCGTGCCCTTCTCTGGTTTGGGTGGCTAGGGTTGGCCCTGCCCCAGAGGTCTTGAGGGAGGGAGCGGGCGCGTAGCTTGGCCAGTACCCTTCTCTGGTTTGGGTGGCTAGGGTTGGCCCTGCCCCAGAGGTCTTGAGGGGGGAGCGGGCGTGTAGCCCAGCCCGTGCCGTTCTCTGGTTTAGGTGGCTAGGGTTGGCCCTGCCCAGAGGTGTTGAGGGGGGAGCGGGCGCGTAGCCCGGCCCGTGCCCTTCTCTTGTTTGGGTGGCTAGGGTTGGCCATGCCCCAGAGGTCTTAGGGCGGAGCCGGCGCGTAGCCCGGCCCGTGCCCTTCTCTGGTTTGGGTGGCTAGGGTTGGCCCTACCCCAGAGGTCTTGAGGGGGGAGCGGGCGCGTAGCCCGGCCGGTGCCCTTCTCTGGTTTGGGTGGCTTGGGTTGGCCCAGCCCCAGAGGTCTTGAGGGGGGGGAGCGGGCGCGTAGCCCAGCCCGTGCCCTTCTCTGGTTTGGGTGGCTAGGGTTGGCCCTGCCCCAGAGGTCTTGAGGGGGGGAGCGGGGGCGTAGCCCGGCCCGTGCCCTTCTCTGGTTTGGGTGGATAGGGTTGGCCCTGCCCCGGAGGTCTTGAGGGGGGAACAGGCGCATAGCCCGGCCCGTGCCCTCTCTGGTTTGGGTGGCTAGGGTTGGCCCTGCCCCAGAGGTCTTGAGGGGGGAGCGGGCGCGTAGCCCGGCCCGTGCCCTTCTCTGGTTTGGGTGGCTAGGGTTGGCCCTGCCCCAGAGGTCTTGAGGGGGGGGAGCGGGCGCGTAGCCCGGCCCGTGCCCTTCTCTGGTTTGAGTGGCTAGGGTTGGCCCTGCTCCAGAGGTCTTGAGGGGGAGAGCGGGCACGTAGCCCGGCCTGTGCCATTCTCTGGTTTGGGTGGCTAGGGTTGGCTCTGCCCCAGAGGTCTTGAGGGGGGGAGCGGGCACGTAGCCCGGCCGGTGCCCTTCTCTGGTTTGCGTGGCTAGGGTTGGCCCTGCCCCAGAGGTCTTGAGGGGGGGAGCAGGCACGTAGCCCTGCCCGTGCCCTTCTCTGGTTTGGGTGGCTAGGGTTGGCCCTACCCCAGTGGTCTTGAGGGGGGAGCAGGCGCGTAGCCTGGCCCGTGCCCTTCTCTGGTTTGGGTGGCTAGGGTTGGCCCTGTCCCAGAGGTCTTGAGGGGGGGAGCAGGCCCGTAGCCCGGCCCGTGCCCTTCTCTAGTTTGGGTGGCTAGGGTTGGCCCTGCCCCCGAGGTCTTGAGGGGGGGAGCGGGCGCGTAGCCCGGCCCGTGCCCTTCTCTGGTTTGGGTGGCTAGGGTTGGCCCTGCCCAAGAGGTCTTGAGGGGGGGAGCGGGCGTGTAGCCCGGCCCGTGCCCTTCTTTGGTTTGGGTGGCTAGGGTTGGCCCTGCCCCAGAGGTCTTGAGGGGGGGAGAGGGCGCGTAGCCTGGGCCCGTGCCCTTCTCTGGTTTGGGTGGCTAGGGTTGGCCCTGCCCCAGAGGTCTTGAGGGGGGAGCGGGCGCGTAGCCCGGCCCGTGCCCTTCTCTGGTTTGGGTGGCTAGGGTTGGCCCTGCCCCAGAGGTCTTGAGGGGGGAGCGTGCGCGTAGCCCGGCCCGTGCCCTTCTCTGGTTTGGGTGGCTAGGGTTGGCCCTGCCCCAGAGGTCTTGAGGGGGGAGCGGGCGCGTAGCCCGGCCCGTGCCCTTCTCTGGTTTGGGTGGCTAGTGTTGGCCCTGCCCCAGAGGTCTTGAGGGGGGGAGCGGGCGCGTAACCCGGCCCGTGCCCTTCTCTGGTTTGGGTGGCTAGGGTTGGCCCTGCCCCAGTGGTCTTGAGGGGGGAGTGGGCGCGTAGCCCGGCCCGTACCCTTCTCTGTTTTGGGTGGCTAGGGTTGGCCCTGCCCGAGAGGTCTTGAGGGGGGGGCGGGCGCGTAGCCCAGCCTGTGCCGTTCTCTGGTTTAGGTGGCTAGGGTTGGCCCTGCCCTAAAGGGGTTGAGGAGGGAGCGGGCGCGTATCCCGGCCCGTGCCCTTTTCTGGTTTGGGTGGCTAGGGTTGGCCCTACCCCAGAGGTCTTGAGGGGGGAGCGGGCGCGTAGCCCGGCCCGTGCCCTTCTCTGGTTTGGGTGGCTAGGGTTGGCCCTGCCCTAGAGGTCTTGAGGGGGGGAACGGGCGCGTAGCCCGGCCCGTGCCCTTCTCTGGTTTGGGTGGCTAGGGTTGGCCCTGCCCCAGAGGTCTTGAGGGGGAGCGGGCGCGTAGCCCGGCCCGTGCCCTTCTCTGGTTTGGGTGGCTATGGTTGGCCATGCCCCAGAGGTCTTGAGGGGGGGAGCAGGCGCGTAGCCTGGCCCGTGCCCTTCTCTGGTTTGGGTGGCTGGGGTTGGCCCTGCCCCAGAGGTCTTGAGGGGGGAGAGGGCGCGTAGCCCAGCCTGTGCCCTTCTCTGGTTTGGGTGGCTAGGGTTAGCCCTGCCCCAGATGTCTTGAGGGGGGAGCGGGTGCGTAGCCCGGCCTGTGCCCTTCTCTGGTTTGGGTGGCTAGGGTTGGCCCTGCCCCAGAGGTCTTGAGGGGGGAGCAGGCACGTAGCCCTGCCCGTGCCCTTCTCTGGTTTGGGTGACTAGGGTTGGCCCTGCCCCAGTGGTCTTGAGGGGGGAGCAGGCGCGTAGCCCGGCCCGTTCCCTTCTCTTGTTTGGGTGGCTAGGGCTGGCCCAGTCCCAGAGGTCTTGATGGGGGGGAGCGGGCACGTAGCCCGGCCCGTGCCCTTCTCTGGTTTGGGAGGCTAGGGTTGGCCCTGCCCCCGAGGTCTTGAGGGGGTGAGGGGGGCGTAGCCCGGCCCGTGCCCTTCTCTGGTTTGGGTGGCTAGGGTTGGCCCTGCCCTAGAGGTCTTGAGGGGGGGAGCGGGCGTGTAGCCCGGCCCGTGCCCTTCTTTGGTTTGGGTGGCTAGGGTTGGCCCTGTCCCATAGGTCTTGTGGGGGGGAGCGGGCGCATAGCCTGGGCCCGTGCCCTTCTCTGGTTTGGGTGGCTAGGGTTGGCCCTGCCCCAGAAGTCTTGAGGGGGGAGCGGGAGCGTAGCCCGGCCCGTGTCCTTCTCTGGTTTAGGTGGCTAGGGTTGGTCCTGACCCAGAGGTCTTGAGGGGGGGAGAGGGCGCGTAGCCCGGCCCGTGCCCATCTCTGGTTTGGGTGGCTAGGGTTGGCCCTGCCCCAGATGTCTTGAGGGGGGAGCGGGCGCGTAGCCCGGCCCGTGCCCTTCTCTGGTTTGGGTGGCTAGTGTTGGCCCTGCCCCAGAGGTCTTGAGGGGGGGAGCGGGCGCGTAACCCAGCCCGTGCCCTTCTCTGGTTTGGGTGGCTAGGGTTGGCCCTGTCCCAGAGGTCTTGAGGGGGAAGTGGGCACGTAGCCCGGCCCGTCCCCTTCTCTGGTTTGGGTGGCTAGGGTTGGCCATGCCCCAGAGGTCTTGAGGGGGGGCGGGCGTGTAGCCCGGCCCGTGCCGTTCTCTGGTTTGGGTGGCAAGGGTTGGCCCTGCCCCAGAGGTCTTGAGGGGGGGAGCGGGCGCGTAGCCCGTCCCGCGCCCTTCTCTGGTTTGGGTGACTAGGTTTGGCCCTGCCCCAGAGGTCTTGAGGGGGGGGAGCGGGTGTGTAGCCCGGCCCGTGCCCTTCTCTGGTTTGGGTGGCTAGGGTTGGCCCTGCCCCAGAGGTCTTGAGGGGGGAGCGGGCGTGTAGCCCGGCCCGTGCCCTTCTCTCGTTTGGGTGGCTAGGGTTGGCCCTGCCCCAGAGGTCTTGAGGGGGGAGCGGGTGTGTAGCCCGGCCCGTGCCCTTCTCTGGTTTGGGTGGCTAGGGTTGGCCCTGCCCCAGAGGTCTTGAGGGGGGAGCGGGGTGCGAAGCCCGGCCCGTGCCCTTCTCTGGTTTGGGTGGCTAAGGTTGGCCCAGCCCCAGAGGTCTTGAGGGGGGGGAGCGGGCGTGTAGCCCGGCCAGTGCCCTTCTCTGGTTTGGGTGGCAAGGGTTGGCCCTGCCCCAGAGGTCTTGAGGGGGGGAGCGGGCGTGTAGCCCGGCCCGTGCCCTTCTCTGGTTTGGGTGGCAAGGATTGGCCTGCCCCAGAGGTCTTGAGGGGGGGAGCGGGCGCGTAGCCCGGCCCGTGCCCTTCTCTGGTTTGGGTGGCTAGGGTTGGCCCTGCCCCAGAGGTCTTGAGGGGGGGGGGGAGCGGGTGCGTAGCCCGGCCCGTGCCCTTCTCTGGTTTGGGTGGCTAGGGTTGGCCCTGCCCCAGAGGTCTTGAGGGGGGAGCGGGCGCGTAGCCCGGCCCGTGCCCTTCTCTGGTTTGGGTGGCTAGGGTTGGCCCTGCCCCAGAGGTCTTGAGGGGCAGCGGGTGTGTAGCCCGTCCCGTGCCCTTCTCTGGTTTGGGTGGCTAGGGTTGGCCCTGCCCCAGAGGTCTTGAGAGGGGAGCGGGTGCGAAGCCCGGCCCATGCCCTTCTCTGGTTTGGGTGGCTAGGGTTGGCCCTGCCCCAGTGGTGTTGAGGGGGGAGCGGGCGCATAGCCGGGCCCGTGCCATTCTCTGGTTTGGGTGGCTAGGGTTGGCGCTGCCCCAGAGGTCTTGAGGGGGGAGCGGGCGCATAGCCCGGCCCGTGCCCTTATCTGGTTTGGGTGGCTATGGTTGGCCCTGCCCCAGAGGTCTTGAGGGGGGAGCAGGCGCGTAGCCCGACTTGTTTGGGTTTCTAGGGTTGGCCCTGCACCAGAGGTCTTGAAGGGGGGAGCGGGCGCGTAGCCCAGCCCTTGCCCTTCTCTGGTTTGGGTGGCTAGGGTTGGCCCAGCCCCAGAGGTCTTGAGGGGGGAACGGGCACGTAGCCCGGCCCGTGCCCTTCTCTGGTTTAGGTGGCTAGGGTTGGCCCTGCCCCAGAGGTCTTGAGGGGGGGGAGCGGGCACGTAGCCCGGCCCGTGCCCTTCTCTGGTTTGGGTGGCTAGGGTTGGCCTTGCCCCAGAGGTCTTGAGGGAGGAGCGGGCGCGTAGCCCGGCCCGTGCCCTTCTCTGGTTTGGGTGGCTAGGGTTGGCCCTGCCCAGAGGTCTTGAGGGGGGGGAGCAGGCGCATAGCCCGGCCCGTGCCCTTCTCTGGTTTGGGTGGCTAGGGTTGGCCCTGCCCCAGAGGTCTTGAGGGGGGGAGCAGGCGCGTAACCCAGCCCGTGCCCTTCTCTGGTTTGGTTGGCTAGGGTTGGCCCTGCCCCAGAGGTCTTGAGGGGGGGAGCGGGCGCGTAGCCCGGCCCGTGCCCTTCTCTGGTTTGGGTGGCTAGGGTTGGCCCTACCCCAGAGGTCTTGAGGGGGGAGCGGGCGCGTAGCCTGGCCCGTGCCCTTCTCTGGTTTGGTTGGCTAGGGTTGGCCCTGCCCCAGAGGTCTTGAGGGGGGAACGGGCGCGTAGCCCGGCCCGTGCCCTTCTCTGGTTTGGGTGGCTAGGGTTGGGCCCTGCCCAGAGGTGTTGAGGGGGGGAGCGGGCACGTAGCCCGGCCCGTGCCCTTCTCTGGTTTCGGTGGCTAGGGTTGGCCCTGCCCCAGAGGTCTTGAGGGGGGGAGCGGGGTGCGAAGCCCGGCCCGTGCCCTTCTCTGGTTTGGGTGGCTAGGGTTGGCCCTGCCCCAGAGGTCTTGAGGGGGGAGCGGGCGCATATCCGGGCCCGTGCCCTTCTCTGGTTTGCGTGGCTAGGGTTGGCCCTGCCCCAGAGGTCTTAAAGGGGAAGCGGGCACGTAGCCCGGTCCGTGCCCTTCTCTGGTTTGGGTGGCTAGGGTTGGCCCTGCCCAAAGGTCTTGAGGGGGGAGCGGGCGCGTAGCCCGGCCCGTGCCCTTATCTGGTTTGGGTGGCTAGGGTTGGCCCTGCCCCAGAGGTCTTGAGGGGGGAGCGGGCGCGTAGCCCGGCCCGTGCCCTTCTCTGGTTTGGGTGGCTAGTGTTGGCCCTGCCTCAGAGGTCTTGAGGGGGGGAGCGGGCGCGTAACCCAGCCCGTGCCCTTCTCTGGTTTGGGTGGCTAGGGTTGGCCCTGCCCCAGAGGTCTTGAAGGGGGAGTGGGCACGTAGCCCGGCCCGTACCCTTCTCTGGTTTGGGTGGCTAGGGTTGGCCCTGCCCCAGAGGTCTTGAGGGGGGGCGGGCGCGTAGCCCGGCCCGTGCCGTTCTCTGGTTTAGGTGGCTAGGGTTGGCCCTGCCCTAAAGGGGTTGAGAGGGGAGCGGGCACGTAGCCCGGCCCGTGCCCTTCTCTGGTTTGGGTGGCTAGGGTTGGCCCTGCCCCAGAGGTCTTAGGGGAGAGCGGGCGCGTAGCCCGGCCCGTGCCCTTCTCTGGTTTGGGTGGCTAGGGTTGGCCCTACCCCAGAGGTCTTGAGGGGGGGAGCGGGCGCGTAGCCCGGCCCGTGCCGTTCTCTGGTTTGGGTGGCAAGGGTTGGGCCCTTCCCCAGAGGTCTTGAGGGGGGGAGCGGGCGCGTAGCCCGGCCCGTGCCCTTCTCTGGTTTGGGTGGCTAGGGTTGGCCCTGCCCCAGAGGTCTTGAGGGGGGGGAGCGGGTGCGTAGCCCGGCCCGAGCCCTTCTCTCGTTTGGGTGGCAAGGGTTGGCCCTGCCCCAGAGGTCTTGAGGTGGGGAGCGGGCGCGTAGCCCGGCCAGTGCGCTTCTCTGGTTTGGGTGGCTAGGTTTGGCCCTGCCCCAGAGGTCTTGAGGGGGGTGTGGGTGCGTAGCCCGGCCCGTGCCCTTCTCTGGTTTGGGTGGCTAGGGTTGGCCCTGCCCCAGAGGTCTTGAGGGGGGAGCGGGCGTGTAGCCCGGCCCGTGCCCTTCTCTGGTTTGGGTGGCTAGGGTTGGCCCTGCCCCAGAGGTCTTGAGGGGGGAGCGGGTGTGTAGCCCGGCCCGTGCCCTTCTCTGGTTTGGGTGGCTAGGGTTGGCCCTGCCCCAGAGGTCTTGAGGGGGGGAGCGGATGCGAAGCCCGGCCCGTGCCCTTCTCTGGTTTGGGTGG